>JAQPZY010000870.1:0-267500 GCA_029931535.1 Margaritifera margaritifera
AGGGGGCGTATCTACTCTACAGATAATACATGCTTCTGAGAGAGTGACAGGTGTAAGATGAAGCATTTTGCATTTGCAACATGCACAATGGAGAGAATGTTGGCATACCTCTATGTTACTTTCATGTACTGTAGCTGAAATGTCTTTACATATTGTACTTGTGGATACTGGACATGATCTAAGCACACGGCAGACAAAATGGCCGCTCTAAAGTACTCGAAAAATTAGCCTGAATTAGTCAAAAGTGCACTATTTTCAGGAGTTATTAAAATAGGGAAACGAATTTTACCAGAGTAGACAATACCAGCCTCTGAAAGTACTATGAATAAATTACAAAATATCTAAAAAGTAAAAAAAGTTATCGGCTCTTTTTTTTTTTATTTACCTTTGAAGACCAGGAAGTGAAAATGACTAAGCGGAGCTAGCAGTTTTTTTAGAGGTGCACATCTTAAGTAAGACCAAGCTGTATACTCTATAACCCAAATTTCACCCATCAATCATACACCAAAATAAAGGGAATTCAAAGTTCTTTTAACAATGCCTAAGATATACAAGGTCTTCTTTAAATAGCCAGAACAGCCAGTGAGGAAACCCTGGGTAATTCTTTTTCTTTAAATTTCTAATCCTATGCAAAGTACGAAACTAGAGAGCGCCACCATAGTGTTTACAACGGAAGTGAGTCTGTCACGTGATCGACTTATTTTTGTCTTCTCCAGTCTGGTACTTGGTTATGTACATTTCATAATCTATCATAGGGAAACCATAACGGCTAACATACCATTTTACAATCTGTCGACCGGATGTCACACTGAGTTAAGCTGAACGATGCTGTGCTTCTCAGCAGTTAGCTTTTGTCATCTTGATAATTATCGGTGGTAATAATAGCCAGTAATTATCAAAGTGATAAAAGCTAACATCTAAGGAACACATGGCAGTCTGGATAATCGGATTACTTTCCTCTTTGTAAGGATTAAAGTTACTTTATTGGCATGTTGGAATAAAATGTCAATGTGTTGAATTGAGAAATGTAAAATTATTAGCGAGATTTTAACCTGTAAACAACCATTATGTGGCCGCTCGCGAGAGGTACATTTGACCGTTTTTGCACTAAAATGCTGGTCGCGTTAGAGGGGTGGCCGTCCTTGAGGGGTACTTTTGAACACAAACTCGTCAGTGCCAAGAGATTGTGGCCATATAAAGCGGGTGGCAGCTGGTCAGGGGGGCCGTTCAAGAGGGGGACTACTGTATTGCTAGCAAATGCAGTTGTAAAAGGACAAAAGCAATGAATATCATAAATAATGCAATTGCACCAATGTTGGACAATCAAATAACCGTGTTATGTTCAAATAACATACATGTACTCGGTCCTGATTGATGAATCTTAAGACAATGGAGGTGACAAGACCATCGCTATTTTTGACCCAGGTGTATGACCATGCCATGAATAAAGTTTGTCATCCACTTTCAGGAAAACCAAGATATGATAATTCTCACTTCGGTGGCCACTGCATGTTTGACACTGCACCACAACAGTGCAGATGCAGAAATATCATTTTCTATGCTGAGAAAAATTCAACACGATCTTTGGGGAAGTTTTAATAACAGTCCCATAGTCTTTATTGAGATGAACACAAATGCCACTTGCATTGCCTTCAAACCCACAACTGAACTACCAAGAGCAGCAAAGACTGCCTTTATTCCACAATGCAATGGATGTTAAAGACAGAAACTTGGTGTATTTTCTTATTTAACGTCTGTGTGGTTGTGATTATGTGATTGTGTTTGCATACATGTGTGTGTTGATGACATTTGACAATGCAAAGTCTACTATTTTTTGTTTGCAAGTGTATTAACTGCTTTGAAGAAAACCAATGTTATTTTCTTTTATTCAAATTTGAATTTCATTTTATATAGGCTTAGATAAAAAGATGACACTGCATTTTTGGGATCACATGCACTGACTCCCCTTGGGGCATGAAAACACTTTCTGTGACTCTGGCAGGTATGCTTCCTAATCTCATTTGTCTATGTCAAGTGATTTTTGCACAATCATGCTAGCAAGGCCTTCACACACCCTCCCAGTCCCAAAAATATAAAGTCCAAAAAGCTCAAATATTTGTTTCAAAAAATCTTATTTGTCTGTTAAAGGTTTTTTAGGGATGCACAGACTGACATGGTACAGATGTATAGACATAGGGACAGTGAGAAACTAGATGAGGAGTTTGGTGAAAATCCCATGTCAGTGTGACTTTCTGTTGAGCAGAAAAGCTTTAACAAGATTTTCAACATAGCAGCTATGCTGGCAATATTGGATGTCTGACTGGCACTATTTTGATTTATGTTCAACTAGACATCACAAGAAGTCTTTTGGTGAAACCATTGTCAATATGACAATCCGCTGAGGTGTAGTAATAACATGATTTTCAAGTTGGCCACTGTGGCAAAATTTTCATTTGGGATCAACTAAACATCATAAATAGTCTAGCAGTGAAAACCCCATGTTGATATGACTTTCCACTCAAGAGGAGTAGTGGTAACAAGATTTTCAATACAAATGCTGTGGTTGCCATATTGAAAATCAAATTGACACCATTTTTATTTAGGACCAAATAGACATCATAAGAAGTCTTCTGGTAAAACTCCATCCCAATATGAATTTCTGTTCAGGAGGAGTAGCTATAACAAGATTTGAAGATGGCTGTGATGGCTGCCATATTGGATGTCATTTCAGCATTTTCATTTAGGACCAAGAAGGCATCATAAGAAGTCTTTAAGAGTGAAAACCCCATGTTGACATAGACATCCACCAACACTGTCTGGAAGGCTGGCATGTATGAATAATGGTGCATTATTCTTTTAT
This sequence comes from Margaritifera margaritifera, assembly GCA_029931535.1. Classification (NCBI taxonomy): domain Eukaryota; kingdom Metazoa; phylum Mollusca; class Bivalvia; order Unionida; family Margaritiferidae; genus Margaritifera; species Margaritifera margaritifera. The sequence goes on from JAQPZY010000870.1 coordinate 2,861, forward strand.
CAACTATTTCAACACTTGTAATCTGATTCTGGATGATCAGTTTGGCTCTATGATTGATAAATGGCTACAAGCAGTTGATAAAAGAGAAATGGATGGCACTATTGTGGTCGATTTTTCTAAAGCTTTTGATCTTGTAGACCATAAAAATGCACTTTAAAAACTGACATTCTACCAATGTAATGAAAACTCCCTAAACTGATTTACTTCTTACTTAACTGATAGAGTGCAAAAAGTATCTTTAAATGGTCCCCTTTCTGAAATAAAAAATACTGTGGATTACCACAAGGATCTATCCTCAGACCTTTCTTATTCATTCTATTTATTAACAACTTACCTTTTAAAATATGAAATTCAATTTCTTCCACTGACCTTTATGCAAATGATACCACACTATCCAAGTCAAGTAAAATTAAAACTGGACATAAAAATAACTTACAAGATGATCTTAACAGGCTTGAAAATTGGTACTAGGAAAACAGTATGATTATAAATACAGAAAAAAAACGGGTCATGCTAGCTACAACAAAACAACAAGAGTAAGGCTAGATAGTGACAAACTCCCAATTTCTGTTTGACTGTTAACCATAATATGACTTCTCATGACAAAATTCTTGGTGTATTTGTAGACAACAATCCAACCTGGTCTATTCACATTAAACATGTTTCAAAAAAGGTTAATTCTTATCTTTGGCTACTTGAGATCATCAGAACATTCATTCCTTTTTCAGTATAGGGTCACATTTTATAGAAGTTAAATTCATCCATATTTGGACTATTGTAATGAAATTTGGGGTACATATAATTCCTCCAATTCAAACGTAACAAAACTTTCAAGACTCCAAAATGCCATTTAATTTTAGAGCAATGTATAGACCATTTTGAGGACAATGAATTGTATAACATTTTTAGAAATATATGAAAGAATATTCTTTAGGAAGGTAAGTTCATGTTTAAAGCGTGCAGAAAAGTCATTCTGGTCTATCTAAGCAATATCTTTCAAGAAAGAGATGCTGATGGTAATCCAAATTTAAGGTCTGTTGGAAATAAAAATTACATTATACCAAAGCCAAAGAAGAAATTGTTTAAAAAGAACTTTCAATATACTGATCCACTGATATGGAACACCATCCCCAATGACATAAGGCAGGCCCTAGCATTTCTTCTTTTCATAATAAATGTCTTAAATGGATGAGATCTTAAGACAGTCAAACAGTTATAATATAAATACCTCCTGTTTTTCTTTGCTTATAGATCTTTTTCACGTATGAGTTTTTTTAATACAATATTTTATATTTTTGTGCTCACCGATACTTGTGCACGTGCTACAGGCTTTAAACTTTGTTTGATTTTCAGAATAACTCAGTTCTTTAGTGTTAAGCTAAATTTTGTCACATTGTGCTGTATATGCTGTTTATATTGTAAATAACTGAAGGACTCGTGCTAGATTAATTCCTGTTACAAAATTACCTTATCTAAATAAAGTCATTATTATTATTATTATTATTATTATTAAAAATTTTATTCAATACCATTGGCAGAAATACCCCTACCCCAGTAAATATTAAACGCTAAATCCTATATATATGTTCTAGCCATTTCGGTTCTACATTGGCATACCAAAAGAAACATGTCTACTCACCAGCTCAGAACTTGAAATCCAAGGAAATCATACACTGGCCAGAGTATTATACCCCCTAAAACCACGTGATTGAATAATTAGGTAACTGCAACGTCCAGTAACAAAGAGGGTGTCCAATTGTTACGAGAAACAAAAATGTACATTTACTTATGTGCACGTGGAGCACGAAATGTATGAACAATATTCACTCATGCAGGTAAAACGACTCACTAAATAATGTGTGCAAATCGTCCATACTAGATCAGACCGGAATCCAGTCTGGTTCCCCGTACACCTAAAGGCATAAATTTCTGCAGGTGCTAAGGTATTTTTAGGCGTGAGGTCATTATGAGTGGCGTAACCACGGCCAAATTCGTATCCTGCTATTGACGCCTTCAAAAAATGTATAATAGCCAGTTACAAGGTATAAATGAAAGTGTATCATTGATTACACTATAGTCGGAGTATAATAATACAAGGTTGCCAATTGTGGACCCATTATTGGAGATACACTTATTAGAGACCGCATAAACACACCCGCCCTAAAAAGAACGCCACTTCATAGAATTTTCCACACAGGTGGCGAATTCCGATGTAAAATAGGTTTTATTTGTCTATTTCTTCAAGAAAGCTCTGTGCCGATTTCTTTCCATTAGTATAGCAAGGGTTGTTATTCTATTTTATTACGTCTACTGTTATCAATGGCTCTCAGTTTGCTTTTGGTTTTTTTAAAGTGATATATTCGATACACTGATATATGATATTTAACATTTCACCATACTTCTATTCCTACGACTGGCTGAAGTAACAGGAAATGGGTGTGCTGGCTGATCAGTATGAGCAAGATACGATACGATGATATTAGGATAACAGCGGCATACATTTCTAAAGTTTATTTGGTAATGAATACAAAGGAAACTCATCAGGAGATACAAATTTGAACACACACACACACACACACAGAGGCAAACAATCCGGTAAACGTTACGCGTGATATTTGAAATGGGAATTCGCTGTCCGATATCAATGTTTTTCTTGTCACCTTAGGGTGCAATTGTTTATATTTCTGTTTGAATCAGTTTCCCCCTTTGGACTATGAACCATCTATTTCTCTTTTTTTTTTTTTTTTTTTTAATTTTTTTTAATAAAGCTAATTTCAATCAAAAACGGCTTTTATTTTTAACATGTAGATTCCAGACAGATCTGACGAATGAAATAAACTCCATGAATGCATTACAGCAAAATAAAATGTTCATTGAGGTTCTGCTGTGCTCAAGTTATCCAAATGGTTCATGTACGAGTTCTTGATTTCGACAAGGTCACAAACAAACAGAGAAAAGGACGCGTGAAAATGCATAAAAAAGTATGTAGTCAACAAGAATGTACGAGATGCACCAAAACTGTCTCTTTAACTATACCCAGAAATATAAAGCGATCAACTTCCTGAGATCATATGATCATCAGAGTTGCAGAATCAAGACGAATAATGTAATAATGTCTTGTTGTGAAAATAATATATATTTAATGGATAAAATAAACGCATTGCTCTATGGATGTATTCAGTCATCTTGTAGTCAAATAAAAAAAATTGTTTCGTTATAAGTTTGTTCTTTCTTTGTGTTTAAGGGTATGCTTGCCTATTAGTCTAACCCAACTGCAAACTGCATAGACCCAGATCTGCTGTCAGATAATGCACCAGCAGATCTGGGTCTAGTCAGTTTGTTAGGAATAATCAGTAGAACACACAAAGCAGACCCTGGTCTGCCGCTACATTATGCGATGACAGATCAGGGTCATTATTGTTTGCAATTGGACCCTTCTTATACGCCAGTACAGGCGGTATATACTATATGTCCCTTCATACAATCAGGTAAGACATGATTTTCTTCAAACAAGGTTTCTAATACTTTCATGTCCTTCGAATAGAAGGCAAGAAGGAACCTTGTATTTTCTCTGAAATTTTTGACGATAAAATCATACTTTTTGACAATTGAACCTACCGCCACTCCCCCCCCCCCCGCACCTGTCTGCCACACCTAAGAACTGACCAATTGCTGATCAGACCTAATTACCTGCACGCAATCTCAGACAGTTAGACAACTGACTATGTTTTAGTTGAATTAAATAGTAATTTTTTAATATAAATATCTTACAAAAATTAAAGGCCGAATTTTACAAAATTCATAGGTTGTAATCAATTTCATATATACTATTATGCTTGAAAAATTCAACAAATTTTAACAAAAATAAAAATGAATATGCTAACGAAGTAGGAGGAGTTAAAGGTGGCTATGTCGTTTGCAAACACATATGTCCCATAGTTCATAACACTGAAAGCTAACTTGGTACGAATCCGACAATCCTTGGTTGGCGATTCTGTAACCAACTAGTCCAAATTTGTAAAAAAGGGAAACAACTCTGTTCACGCTACCACATAATCTGCTGTATTGCAGCTATTATTTTGTAATACACGTTTTATAACCAACTTTACACGTATGTTAAAAGTTGTGCACAATTGTACAGAGAAAAAACTGAAATTATTATAGGTTTAAAAAAATATTTCGTGTTACGTAGTACAGAAAAGTCAACATTATCAGGTGAATAAATGAATTAATACAGTTTATTGCATAAAGTCAATAACCAAACCATGGCAAGTACATAATATAATACATGAATTCGGAAGGTGGCACAGAAGAAAAAAAAAAACTTGGGTGGTATCTATATAAATTATTACAGCTGCATATCTGCCTTATCCATCTGGAAGAAGACTTTATTCATTTAGTCCACGTGCACCTTATATATATATATGTGTGTGTGTGTGACTTTTTAAAATCCGATATAAATCTACAACATAAAATCTATGCAAAGAATTTTTTTTTTACTAATTTCTTGGTTCATAGCCTATAAACGAATCTTAGCATTATCTACTATATTTCCACCCCTTTAATATAACATAATTTGTGTCCTGTTTGTATTTACTTTCAAACGCCATTTATACCAATAGTTACCATTAGTATCCAAGAGTATCCAAAACAAATTTGGAAACCTTTTATTTCGGAAACAAAATTACTATATCATCTGCATAAAAAATCAAAAACAACTGCAACGTAATTAAATCTATCCACGGAACCTCATTTTCTGAAAATTTCACTTCAAAATCGTTATTAAACATAACAAATAAAAGCGGTGTTAAACAGTCATCTGACCGTACCCCAGCTGCACGCATACAGAGAATGCATACGTAGAATGCATAATATTACAAATATTTCCTCTAATCCCTAACTTCAGTAGTTTGTACCATAACAAGAAAAATCTGCATCGAACACAGATCAAAATTATCTTCACGAATATAGTCCAATAAATCTGTAATACAAGCATTCAATTCACTACAAGCATCATAAGGGCATCACTGTATATGGTTTTAGTACATAATAATTTATCAGTGATTAAAATACCATTTCATTAGGATATGTACAAACTGGAGATCTCACTGCCGAAGCAAATACACTTACCATAATAATCTCCTTTGTATTCAGCAGTGATCGATGGGGCATAGTTAAGCACAAAAATACTAACCAGTGGGTGAAGTGGAATTCAGCCTTAAAAATATCCAAGAACCCTTTTTGGGGATATATCTTATAATATGTGATATATGTACCAATGTACAGATAAATGTTCCATATCAGTATTATGTTCTATATATTAACTCGCCATCTTCGTACATTAATTCACAACGGGGTTCGTTATCCGATAATTTACTGATGAACCAGGCATCCCTATTTTTTTTCCGGTTAAACATTTTTCAGTAAACAATATTGTATCAATACCATCTGGATTCATCTCATTTTAAAAAGCACTATACATTGGACATTACTTCGGGGGAAGCCGCAGTAGTTCACCTAATAGAGCATCATGCTTTTAATCCTAGAGTTGTGGTTCTATACCCGCCTGGCCAGCCCGGTTTAGCTGTCTAAGTGTGGTCTTGGGAAAGGCGCTTAGTTCCCATTTTCTCGACATAATATAAAAATAATGTGTTGAAAATGCCGCCAAACACCACCAAGCCATGAATAATTAGATTGGTTTTATTATACAGCTCCTGGTTGTATTTATAAATTTCCTCTTTTAAAATACTTAATGAAAGAATTTTTTTTTAAAAGCAATTTAGTTTTGAATGCACCAGTTGAAATTTTTAAATTCAAAATTAATAAATCTTTTGTCGCAGGTTTTATCATTTTGTCAAATTCGTCAATACTACTGAGTAACACACCAATATTAATAACCAAATCTCTGTCGAAATATTCAGTTGTAGCCCATTTTATGGTTATATTCCAGCAGTAACCTTATCTTTGACAGTTGGTAAGGTCTGAACATTTAACATTTTGATTTTGTTCTTTGAATCACTAATATATAACTGATATTTGTTCTTATTCTGCTTATCACAATTTTATTCACATTTTTTTTTCTTTGAATTTTGAGGTATTGATGCTAAAACATTCACTTTTCTGCAGTACTGGCAAAGAAGTTTTAGCAGACATCTTGTTGTTGAAGTTTGTATTACTGGTACTACAACCATTCATGGTGGCGATTTTTTTTTTTTTTTTTTTTTTTTTTTTTACTTTCACAATTCGAGTCTTTCTGTAATGGTTCCAGTTGAGATTGTTAAGTCTTCGAGACTTTTAGAATTCTTCAAACATTTTCCCCGTGTCACTCTGTAACGCATCTACCTCCGAGTTTCTCACGTGTTCAACAGGTGGCAAAAAACTATTGAATGTCTGGTATTTGATCAGTTCTTTCTCTTCCGGTTTGTATTGTTTGCATCAGATATCGCGTTGAACCTATGTTTAAAGCAGTTCTGTGCATATAAAATCATTTTTCTCTTCTGTTGTTATCAGTCTGTTTCTAAAACTCTTGAATTATATTTCTCTCTCATTACCATTCTGTTCAATACATGTTAATTTATTGTCTGCATCTTCTTTCCATGTTTTGATACCATGCATTGCAATGACTCTAGAACAGTGGTTCACAACCTTTTTGAATATGAGGACCCCTTTTTAACCTAAAAAAATTGCACGGACCCCCACATGATAATAGTTGTACTTTTAGGCTGTGGCGGGGATAAATATTTATCAGCTTGGCGCGCTAAATTCGAACATGATTTGATAACAGGAAAGCAAGAGCTGTCTGGAGGATCAATACTCGTTGCGAAGCTATGTGAATTAGCGGATCCCTTGGAATAACCACGCGGCCTCCCAGCGGTCCGCGGCCCACATGTTGGACACCACTGCTCTAGACTATTACGTATTTAAACATCAATACGTTTCATTGTAAACTCTCTGTTAGATGTATCGGATTTAGGTACAGAATGCGTAATGCGATTGTTATTCAAGTTTAAGTCATTGTTAATTGACTGACCAAGTGTCACATCTTTCTCATCTTAACTGAAACCAAAGTCACGTAAACCTCTTAGAGGTCTGTTTCTTATTTAATTATCACTAATTTGCATATATCATCACAATTATTAAAGATAACACTTTTACTCTCGTTTCTTGTACTCTTCTAATCGTTTCTTTCCTTCTATATTTATTTCGACTTTGCTTACGAATAACTTTAGTGTACTTTTGTTTTGCAACGTTCATCAAATGAGTTAACTTTTATCATCGGGCCTCAATTACATTTAAACCTTTCATCATAAATGATTTCAGATAATGTAATTGTAAAATCCACAATCCCATATTTGATGTTTGAGCAGTTCTTATATCCTTTGTATTTTGTTCAACGTTTTTCCGACTTTTCTATTCTCTTTTCACTTTTGTAACTATCAAATTTTACAGTTTCCGTACTATCGCCAGACTAAATTTATCGTGGCCAAAGTAATAAACATTGGTAAATAATGGTTGAAAGGGTAGTGTGGTCATGAGTATTGCTATTCGAGCACTTTCTTTCTATTTATAATTTGTTTATATATTTTTTATGGTGCCAAGCCCTCGTTATTAAGTAGTCCAGTAGCCTCAAGAAAGCGGCGGAATACCAATACCTGGGAATATAGTAGTGTCCTAGCCATTAATCACAATACTACTATTATTTGCCCTCTTTGTTTGACGGAGGCTTAGGCCATTTGAAAGAGTCCCCACTACCGTAGAGGCTGAGACGAAAACCTTTTCACTTAAGTGAAATCCAATCGTACTTTATTTAGGTGACTTACATATATTATTTTTTTTTTTATTTAAGCAACAAGAATATAACCAAAATGCACAACTTATTTCACTTTTAAAGTCAAAAAGAATTTCAGTTAAATGAAATAGTTTTACTTACATGGAAGTGAAAATATAGTCAATTTCACTCAAGTAAATTTTTTGTACTTAAGTGACATTCTTTTCACTTAACTCTAAATATGAATACATGTTAAAACGCTTTTGCCAAATAACTCGATCGTTGTTGGTGTTGTTATTATTATTATTATTATTTTGATTTTGGTGTCACAAATATGATCCAGGAATTTTCAATCAATCTATCAAATCCAATGCCTGCAGCTGTTTTGGGGATATTCTGTGAATAAAGAACGAAAAGTCAGTGTGTCTATTATAGGTTGCAGCATGATAAAGAAGGAATCGGTTTCGAGTTTTTATTTTGTTTTCCTGAAAAAAGCAGCACCAAAAAAAGGGGAAAACAAGAAATGAAGTGTAAGCCCTATTGTTGTTCTTTAACGAAGAAGAAGAAAAGAAACAGTATTTGAGAAGTAGCTAAACTGCGTACTTAACTTCTTTTCTCAGGCAGTGCTAAAGTCATTAATTTATGATAATGTGTCAACAGCTGCTATATTCATCCTGGGACGTCATAACAAATGGACTCTGATCACAATTATGTTTCCTATATAGTCCCAACATTTGTTTGTCAGTACTGAACTTTCCACTGTGTCCAAATCCTAATAAATCATATGTTAGTCTAAGTATCTTCAAAGATGAACTCATGGTGAAGTACTTATCATAAATTATCTGGCACTTTTTTTGAAAGGCTGTACTGTAAACAAGGTAGATTTTTAAAGAAAAAGAATTTTTCTGGTTTTCCTCACTGGTTATCCTGACTATTAAAAAAAAATTGTATATCTTAGGTATTGTTAAAAGAACTTTGAATTCCCTTAATTTTGGTGTATGATTGATGGGTGCGATTTGGGATATAGAGTATACAGCTTGGTCTTACTGAATATGTGCACTTCAACAAAAACAAAAAATTAAAAAAAAAATAAATAAATAAATTTTTTTAAAAATGCCTAAATCCGCTTGTTCATTTTCACTTCCTGGACTTCAATGGTAAATAAAAAAATTATAACAAAAATTAAAATAAAAAAATACAATTAAAAGAGAGTCGATAACTTTTTTCACTTTTCATATACTTTGTAATTCATTCATTGTACTTTCAGAGGCTGGTGTTGCCTACTCTGGCAAAATTTGTTTTGCTATTTTAATAACTTCTGAAAATATTGTACTTTTGACTAATTCAGGCTGATGTTTGAAGTACTTTTGGAGTGGACATTTCTGTCTGCTGTGTGCATAGATCATATACACTTTCCACAAGTGCAATATGTAAAGAAATTTCAGCCACAGTACATGAAAGTAGCATAGAGGTATGCCAACATTCTCTTCATTGTGCATGTTGCAAATGCAAACAACTTCAACTTACAGCTATCACTCTCTCAGAAGTTCGTAATATCTGTAGAGCTCCCCCATAAAGACCACATATGTATTATTATATGATTTAATTTTGGTTGTATAGCTGAAACATTTAAGTCGCAAGCATCTAAACAGTCCTTTTGAATAATTCTCATGTATTTTTGCCACAGAATAGTATTCACTAGTAGTAAAGTCCCACACAAGCCCAGCTTCCCCCCACCCTATGATGAAAGTGAGCTATTTAAAAAATACACATCGCATTTTCTCAACAATAGCAACTAATGTTTTGGTAAAGGACAGGAACATGAAACTTGCCACAATTTTTTCTGAAATGTCACTAATAACATTTACAGTTTGAACAGTAATGGAAGAGTTCAGGTTCACAGGTCAAAGTGTACAAAGTTTGATAATTCTTCTAACACTAGTATATGGAAGAAAGCGAATCTGCTTTATCATAATTATTTTCCTTAATTTTATTACAAGCGAATGAAAAGAAACATTTTTGCTACATTTTTCTTTCACTTAATACAAAAGTTTTAAATTTAAGTTGACTTTACTCCTGTGTCCTAAGACTTCTAATATCCCCATAATTGATGTCATTGTACACAAAATACTGCCACAAGGCATATTGTGTAAGCAAGAGCAAAATAGGCATAATTATCTTATTTTCAGGCATAACATCAATGTTAATATACCAATTTGTTGAGAAAAGCTTACATGATTATATGAGAAAGAGAAAAGTAATTGCACAAACTTTCATATTTGTCTTAAGATGTGCACCTCTCAAAAAACTGCTAGCTCCTCTTGGTCATTTTCACTTCCTGAACTTCAAAAGTAAAAAAAGTAAATAAAAAAAAAATAAAAATAAAAAAAACAACAAAAAACACACACACAAAAAAAAACAGCCGATAACTTTTTTTTTTACTTTTTATATATTTTGTAATTCATTCATTGTACTTTCAGAGGCTGATGTTGCCTACTCTGGCAACATTTGTTTCCTTATTTTAATAATTGCTGAAAATAGTGTACTTTTGACTAATTCAGGCTGATTTTTAGAATACTTTGGGGTGGCCATTTTTGTCTGTTGTGTGCTTAGATCTTGTCCAATTTCCACAAGTACAATATGTAAAGAAATTTCAGCGACAGTACATGAAAGTAGCACAGAGGTATGCCAACATTCTCTCCATTGTGCATGTTGCAAACGCAAACAACTTCATCTTACACCTGTCACTCTCTCAGAAGCACGTGTTATCTGTAGAGCGCCCCCTTAATGGTAAAGCCAGCTATCATTGCGAATAATATCCAGGATGCTTGTCTGGAAGCTGACTATAAGCATGCGCATCACATTAGAATGTATGACCAAAGCGGTTAAGCTTAGAAGTGGGCCTAAACTTAGCTAATATGTTGGGTTTTAACTTTAACATTATTTATGATAACGGTTCGATACGTAACAACGATGATGATAAAAATGCATTTTAAAACTTACTTTAGTAATGTAAATATACATCCAATCAACAGAGATATCCATAGTATACATGATGTCGCCGGAAGGTTGCACCGCGTATATATATGTATCAAAATTGTAAAATGTAAAAATCGACGAATCAGTTAAAAAAAAACTTGGTTTTAAAGTAAGGTTTAACCTTGTTACTATCTCATTCATAATTCTGAAATAGTTAATACGCTCTTCTTTCAACATAAATAGTAAGGAATATTGTTTTACTTTTGGACGACACTAGATATATCCTCTTCGCAACCGCGTATATATATATATATATATATATATATATATATATATATATATATATATATATATATATATATATATCAAAATATTGTAAAATGAAAAAATCTACGAATCTCTTTAAAAAAAACTTGGTTTTAAAGTAAGGTTTAACCTTATTACTGTCTCATTCATAAATAGTAAGGAATATTGTTTTACTTTTTGGCGACACTAGATATATCCTCTTCGCGACCGCGGTCGCCCAAGGGTTGCTTGTGTGTCGCCGAATGGTAGCATATCTGCTTTTATTTATATATATATATATATATATATATATATATATATATATATATATATATATATATATATATATATATATATATACACACACACACATTAAAATAACATGGCTTTTAAAGGGATGGTATAAAGAAATTTAATATACAAATACTGTTGGTATATAAAATTGTGATCCACCCATGGCGAATAAATACGCATATATATACATAGTTTCAACAGTATGTTATTGCTTCTATATCTCTCTAGATCAGTAATGAATTTCCACTAATTAATCATTATCGACATAAGAAAATAACGAGTAAAATATTAATAATCCCCGTTTTTTAATGAATTATATATGGTGCACAATTACATTGAAATCCCCTCTGCTTTCCCTTTCTCCCCCCCCTCTCTCTCTCTCTCTCTCTCTCTCTCTCTCTCTCTCTCTCTCTCTCTCTCTCTCTCTCTCTCGTGCATAAGGGACACAAATACGTGGAAATTTGTGGAGAGAGAGTGAGGGAGAGAAAAAAAACTGAGCTGGATGAAATCATTGAATTTGAACTTACACCTAGTAACCTACAAGAACATGGGTCGTCGTAATGGTATGTGTAGACTTTCAATGGAATTTATTTAGTTTTCGCATTACGAATGATACAAAGTTGCAATAGTCTGTCGAGACTGTACGGTAAATTTCTTGGTTAGGAGGCACGCACATACTGTAATTTATACAATGCTTTTTTTTTTTTTTTTTTTTTTTTTTTTTTGAACCTATATTAGGGTTCTAAAAAGAGATTATTTTTAAATATTAAAATCCCCGAAGGCCGCTCTCCCCCCCCCCTCCCCCCACTCTCTCTCTCTCTCTCTCTCTTGGTTGGTCTGTCAGTGTATTTATCACAGTGTATTTTATCACAGTGTATCTCTCTCTTTCTCTCTCTGGATCATCGTCGCAAGCTACAAACAAAAATCCGTAAAAAAAAACGAGCGTAGCGGATTTTCGCCTGTGTCATGCGACGATGTCTCTGGACCTATGAATGATGATAACATTTACAGACAAACCGACCAAAGGAAAGGGGGAAGAGAGAGATGGAGGATAAAGCCAATCTTATGATCCGTATCAATGTTAATTAAAAAATAATAATGACTCAAATCAACTTCAAATAAATTTAAATGTTTGAATTACCTCTTGTTGGCACATCATTTAGCTTAGTCTATATTCCACACTTGTTTCAATATACTCGTTGATGGTCAAGAAGCTAACCATGCTGTGTTTGTAGTTCTCTACTTTTTTCACTTAAACTATCTTTCATTTTTAAATCATAAGTGTGTCTTATATTTATTTAATCAATATGAATAAAAATAGGAGCTAAAAAAGAAAAGAAGCAACTTATCAATTTGCAAAGAGAATTGTAATAGCCGCAATAGATACAGAACTATATTTTGTAGCGGACACACTAGACAGGGATGTGAAGAGTTCACTCACTCCGTCAAGGGTATGATATAACATTCTGACTTTAACTGTGGAAAAATACCAGTATCAAAACTGACACTAAATAAAGACTGCAAATAAGGCAACTACTTTGGTGGACCATGTATTAGAAATTCATTCCATATTTTATCCAGAACAGTACTTTTCCCAGATTTGTATTGCATAGAAGCTTTATAAATTTCGACACTACTTTTAGATCTATTAGGTTCATCAAATAAAAGTTTCCTTGTATTATATAAATGGATTTCTCGTTCAGGTACAACCAGTGGCGTAACTAGGGGGGTGCTAGGGGTTCGGGCCGCACCGGGTGACACCATCACAGGGGGGTGACACCAAAATGGAAAAACGTAAATTCGACAGAGCAGAGCAGACAGAGCTCGCTCGAGTCGGTTTCATAACCGATCGTGGTTAAATGCAAGAGCAGGGTGCCACTAGAGCGTCTGGTGCTTATTTGCGAAGCCAAAGACTGGTCAGTATTTGACGTTTTGAAATTAATAGCTGAATGGGACTTCCTAGAATCTCTCCCAATCCTCTCACTAAGCCTACAATTATTTCTCACGATCTGTGTGTCTGTGGCTTTATGTGAGAGGAGCTTTTCAAAACTGAAACTTATAAAGAACTATTTGCGATCTACCATGGGACTGTCAAGGCTTTCTGATCTTGCGATATTATCAATTGAAAGTGATATGGTGAAGGATGTTGATTTTGATGAAGTGATTGACAAGTTTGCAGCTTTGAAGACCAGGAAAGGAAAGTTTTAACTGTAAAGTTTAATGTTTAATGTTAAATGTTAAAATAAAAAATAACATAATTTTGTTGCAGTTCTTAAACGCTATTACCTCAAATTTTATTGTTTTCTTCTTATGTCCTTTGTAACTTTAGGATTTAAATTTACAAACATTACTATAGGCGATTCTGTATGGTCTGGTACAGGAGGACTCGGAGGAGGTCCATGGGGGAAGTCTGGAGGGGGTGACACCATGAGTTTACCGCACTGGGTGACGCCAACCCTAGTGACGCCACTGGGTACAACGAATAAAGGGTCATCAGGCTGATTTACTGACTTCAAACAGTTTGCAAATTCATCAGCATAAAGTTTAGAGTGTTTCCCAAAAGCACATGACTTTAACATTTTCCAAAAATAGTTGACGTTTTTATTTCGGGATTTTAGCTGCTTACCAGTCTGCTTGTCAATGTATTGAGAGAGATGGGGAGGGGCAGCAAATACAAGAAATGATGCACACTGAAAATTGATTGTAATTATTGTGCCATCTTGTAAATGAACAATGAAGTCCAGAAATATACTATAGTGCAGTGGTCCTCAACGCAGTGCCCGCGGGCGCCATGGCGCCCGCCAAGGTTTTCTTTTGTGCCCGCGGAAGAGGTTATCATGAATAATAAATAATAAAAAGATGGGTCAAGTTAATTCGTTGGTGCCCGCCATTCTCAAATAAACTCACAAATGTGCTCGTGGCACAAAAAGGTTGGGGACCCTTGCTATAGTGTAGTTGTCGATAAATTCAGTTGGATAAATTTTGCCAATATTTTACAGGTATAAATTCCGCAAAACTCATTCTAACGCAATATGAATATGTTCCAGATTATAGAACAATGTAATGGTTTATAGGTAAATTTAGGTTGGACTGCCATAATGTTTATAGGTAAATTTAGGTTGGACTGCCATAATGTTTATAGGTAAATTTAGGTTGGACTGCCATAATGTTTATAGGTAAATTTAGGTTGGACTGCCATAATGTTACGTCAGTTCTACTTCAGCAGATGAACTGATGACTATTTTCCTTCAGCAACGTAAAGTTTTCAAGAAGTGTTTAAAATGTATGGATTAAGGTAATTTGGCTATGAAACAACAAAATGTTATCCTGGGAAACACATTCATAGAAATGTCACTGGGTAATGTTAATTAAAATTGGTTATGCATAGTTCGATGGTTATGGTCTCCGAGGAGTCACTCGATGTCAAAGGATGATTTTCCAAAGAGGATTGCCGAAGAGGGCTGCTGCTGTGATTGGAAGAAGAGTGGTGACTGGCGTTGGCTAGGCTACCGTTGTTGTTACTGTCAGTGTATTTCAGCGAAGGATTGGGAAGAAAATAATCAATACAACTGCTGAGTAAAATAGTCCACAATTCTTTATCTCCTTGTTGCAAACTCAAATTTCCAATGGTGCTCTAATGACATAATACACCACAAAAATTTTGCAGAAAAAGACAATTTGATTGCTAGGGACACGTTCTCCACAGCGCACTCACATGGTTGTTTTTCTAGTTCTTGGAGAGAGGAACTCTGAAAAGGAGCTGTGTTTTATCGACAAGGTGGTAACTTTAGCGTCTTTTTTCAGTCGATGATTTGTTAAGCTGCAATCGAAGAATCGAAACGGGGAGGATATCCTTTCCAACAAAATTTCACTTCTTGAAGTCGACGTTTTTACGTGTTCTTCGATCGAGAATGCTTTGATATCGTACAGGTCGTCTTTTGCTCGGTCACTCGTTGTAACTCACATGTAAAACGTTCCTTTTAACACTTCTACGTTCATATCTTCCAGTTTATAGACGGGATGATCATGTCCACTCATTTGTCCTGTGACACGAAACAATTCTGACGACCAGATGGGTAAACAACCTTTGTCAAAAGTGCGTTTTATTTTTTCCAATGCGAAATCAATCTCCAGTGTTTAACACTTCTTTCTTCGTCCTTTTTTTTTTTTTTTTTTTGTTTTTTTGACGCTCCAAACAATCGACTAAACACCATCATTTCGTTTTCAGGCGTCACTTCTTCGGAAGCATACCCATTGCTACGATGATACGATTGCTTTTAAGTTTTGATTAGACGTGGTAACAGGTCGATGTACGTGAAAGTATGTTGACACGTAAAATATTTCCACATACGTTCGTTCAAAGTTCTTTGAAAGTGTTCCACGACACTAGCTTTTGTTCCAGGATTTTCAGAGGTGAAGAAATGAATGGTTTTTTTTTTTGTTGTTTTTTTTAAATTCTTTATGAAAATCTTGCTTAAGAAATTATGTGCCTTTGCCATCGTAATCGTCCTTCCATACTAACATTGACACTGTCAAATTACTAACAGGAAGATCATGAGGATTTACAAGTAGATATGGCAGAATCCACCTTGAAAGGAATGACTCTAAGCAACGGAACAGCTGTTTCCTACGACGTTGTACTTGACAACATCAGCGTACACAAACATCAATTTTAGTCTTTGGTTTAATTTGATAGGTTTGCGAAAATACTTGTAGAATCGATCGTCGTTGTGAATGTCTTATGACTGTGGTACTATGTTAGTGCCTGGTTTCAAAATTTTTCAAGTTTATTTGGGGGGGGGGGTGAGCATCGATTCTTGGATCAGACAGTTGTGACAAAGCTACTTTATGTATTTTTCTTTCTTTTTTTAAAAAAAATCCTTGAATGTGCTGTGGTATGTGAAGGATACCTTTTGAGGCCATCAACCTCTACCAATGTAACAATGTAGCCTCATTTGCGGCCACCCGATTCTATCATTGTAACCTGTGTTAAACTCCTGGCGTATGTGGGTGGTGTGGTGTTATGCGCGCGCGCGTGCGTATGTGTGTATGTGTACGTCGTGCGGTGAGGCGTGCGGTGCATTGCGATGCGTGCGTACGGTGCTGTGTTGTGCTTGTGTTAGCTGCGGTGTCGTGTGGTGCCTCAGGTGTGGTGTGCATTCAGTGCGGTGTCTGTGGTGCGACATGATGTGTGAGTGTGTGTATGTGTGTGCGTGTTGCAGTGAGGTGTACATGCTTGTATAGCGAGGCAAGGTGAGCTGCGGTGTTGTGCTTGTGTGAGCTGCGGTGAAATGTGGTGCGTGAGGTGTAGTGTGCGTGCAGTGCGGTCGATGCGTGTGTTCCGGTATGGTACGTGCATGTGCTGTGCGGTGCGTGTGTGGTGCTGTGAGGCGTGGGGAGTACGTGGTGTGGTCTGTGCGAGGTATACAACGCGTGTGCCTGTGGTGTGGTGTATATGTAGGTGCGGTACATTGCGGCGCGTATGTGCTGTGTTGCGTGTGTGGTGAGGTGTGTGGCGTTGTGCGTGCGTGCTGTGTATGTGTAGTGTGCTGCGTACGGATGTGGTGTGGTAGGTACCTGTGACGTGGTAGGTGTGTTCGGTGTGGTGCGTGCGTGAAGCGTGGCGCGTGGGTGCGATGTGGGGCGTGGTGCTTGTGTGCGCGTTGTGTTGTAGCGCGTGTGTGCCGTTGTAGTGTGTGCGTGTCGTGTGTGCGCATAGTGCGGTGTAGTATGCGGCTTGGGGGGTGTGCGGTGTGGTGTATGCAGTGTGTTTGTGTGTGAACGATGTGGTGTGTACGGTGTATCTGTATGTGTATGCATGCAATGGGTGTGTGTGTGTGCGTGCGTTGTGGTATGTGCGGTTGCGTTTGTGTGTGCGCGCGGTGTGGTGTGTGCGGTTGCGTTTGTCTGTGCGCGGTGTGATGTGTACGATTGCGTTTGTGTGTGCGTGCTGTGTGCGGTTGTGTTTGTTAGTGTGCGCGGTGTGGTGTGTACGGCTGCCTTTGTGTGCGTGCGGTGTGGTGTGTGCGGTTGTGTTTGTGTGTGCTTGCGGTGTGGTGTGCGAGGTTGCGTTTCTGTGTGCGTGCGGTTGAGTTTCTGTGTGCGTGTGGTGTGGCAAGTGCGATTGCGTTTGTGTGTGCGTGCGCTGTGGTGCGTACGTTTGCGTGTGCGTGTAGTGTGGTATGTGAGGTTACGTTTGCGTGTGAGTGCAGTGTGGTGTGTGCAATGTGTTTGCGTGCGGTGTGGTGTGTGCAGTTGTGTTTGCGTGTGAGTGCGGTATGGTGTGTGTGGTTGCGTTTGCGTGTGGTGCAGTGTGTTTCGTGTGCGTGCTTCGGTGTGCGTGCATGTGTGCTTTCGTGTGCTTGCGTGAGTGCTTTGGTGTGCGTGCATGTGTGCTTAAGTGTGCGTGCATGGGTGCTTATGTGTGCGCGCGTGCTTGTATGTGTGCATGCGTGTTTGTGTGTGTGCGTGTTTGTGTGTACGTGCGTGTTGCTGGCTCCACTTGGTCAATTCCACTTCCTGGACTTCAGAGGTAAATTGTAAAAAAAACGAGCTGATAACTTTTTTACTTTTTATACAAAATTAAGAAATTAGTTTTCCCTATTTCACTAACTGCTAAATTTAGTGTACTTTGGACTAATTCATGCCGATTTTTTTATCACATAGGAGCAGCCATTTTGGTCAGATGTGTGCTTAGATCATCTATAATTTCCACAAGTACAATATGTAAAGAAATTTCAGCCACGATGCATGAAAATTGCATAGAGGTATGCCAACATTCTCTCCATTGTGCATGTTGCAAATGAAAACAACTTCACCTTACACCTGTAACTCTCCCAGAAGTACGTAATATCTGTAGAGCGCCACCTATACCGAGATGTACCTCGAAATTGATGTAGCCTGGGTCCCGGCCTGGAAGAAGCTACCGCACATATGTTACCCTAACCCTAAGCTTGACTTTAGTCAAAAGTACGATAAGGCACCAGTCTACGAAATCATGCTGTTACTAATCCAAATTCACAGAGGAGTTCCGATGGATAAGTCTTCAGATGGGATGAACACATGCGAACTTCAGTGGAATAAGCTCACAAGTTTGGAGTCGTCGGTTCCTCGCATCTTTCGTATTCCTTCCAAAAATATTATTTAAGGTTGTCTGTACAGTACATCGTTATCACTGTGATTGCCACACATGGGTTTAGCAGCACAAGTGTGATGCGTGTTCTGAAATGTTTTCTGTAAACGTAGGCCGGTACTATTACTGTGTTAGCAAGAAAACATACCCAAAAAGTTTCAGTGTACTTACTTTTTCATTTTTATCCTACTGCATCAGTAATCAACGTGTGAGGCTTTGGTCACGGTGAATGATTTTTATTTCCAATCAATGGGTCCGCCAGTGTGCAGGGTATTCCGAGGTGACTTCTGACGGAAGACCCTCGCAAGAGAACGTCCTATTACCGCAGCAGTTGAGAAATACGGTGACCGTTGGTAGTATGGTATCAAAATAAAAAAAAAAAAATATATAAAAAATAGGGAAATAATGATATGCAAAGGCAACACATTTAATACAGAGTTTCAAAAGTAAATTCATAAATTTAATTGAGGTCTTTGCATGCCGAGTTTCAGTAGATCCATTAAATAATTATTTTTTAAAAATATTTATGATGTTCTTGTGTTATATTACATGGCATATTTGTACTTAACTCCAACCCCTATAAACTTAAATTGTATGCCCCATGTCTAGAAAGAACCTATTTATGAATCTTAAGGCATAACAGTGTTCATTAACTTGACTCTATATTACTGATCTAAGAACTCGCACTGAAACAAAAGTCAAAAGTTTGACAATGCACCCTTAATGAGCCCCCCACAAGTTAGATAACAGTTTTTGTATTAAAGAGAGCACATGTGAACAATTCTGCTTGTACTGTTTAAATTGTGAAGCAGGCAATTTGTTGACATTGTGCTCGCATGATTTTATGAATGAAAAGAACAAAAAGGCACTGGAAATGGTATGAATGGGATTTGATCACTTACTTGAATGTACACATGTAAGGGAAATCTAACATTGTTTCTTTTACTCTGAATAGAGTATTTCTTCCATCTGTTAAACTTGACAGCTGTGTGAACTTCTTGAGTATATGTTGACTTGCAGGTCTGTGATGCATGATGTCTGGTTCTCTGAAATGCTAAAATTACATGGTAATATGCATGATGCAATAATAGGACATCGTAGTTTAGAGTGTACACAGTTTCTACTGTATACTAGCACTGAAGATCTAAGGGACATTGGTGTCTTTTTGAACTATAATTTGCTCCTTTTGAGAAACAAGTAAAGCTTTGTTCTAGAGAAAGTGCCCTTCTGACCCCCAATTCATTGCCAGAGGTACATGGGAGTGGCATAGTCAGATTTGGAGTTTCCTCCCCGACATGTTTGCTCACACACATTGTTAAAGCAAATCTTAGAATGTTTTCAATTTTGGAAACACAAGGGCCATTTCAAGCTTTGTCACTTATCTATTTGCACATGAGTATTGAATGTAACTCAGAAAAAGAAATAAAATAGGAACACAACATGAGGATTGAAGCTGACATAGTTGAAACATGCACATTTTTCTTTGTTTCTCCTGCCAACTTGATTACATCATATTCTTGGCTGTTCTGGAAAATGGGGAGTGTGTTCTTGATGTGGCTATGCAACACAAGTGTTGTATTCTGTGTTTGATTAGAAAACTCAACCCAAATGTTGTGACTTTTTCAACACAAATGCAGTATAAAGCATCTACTGAAGTCTCATTAGAAGCCAACGATTTTGAACTATGGCTACTTGCATGGAAAAGTTGACTCTGATAATGCTCATACCTCCAGACACCACTTCATTTGTCTTGAAATCCTTTCCTCACGTCAGAAATTAACATATCGACATGTGTGGCAAGCCATCCATTTTTGTATAAGGGATTATGTAACATGATATTTTTTATTTCATACTGTGGTATTAATAAACATATACCTTCATATATAATGAGACATAGAGTTGTATTAATTTATACTGCATTACTAGTAATGGAAACTGTGGTATTAATAATAAATACTATGAGTTTAATAAAACATGTCTTGGTTTTAAGTGATAAGGCCAATCCTACCAATATTAGGTGTTTTTCACCTCAATCATTGATATATACTGTAGTTCTCCAAAATGTAAATGGCTTGAATTCTGGGAGAGATTGCAGGGGTCACACTACTAGGCAAAGTGGGTGACTAAGTCGCAGAAACAATGTAAACTTCACCCTCTTCTATTAGGAAAGCGAAAATGACTTCACCGTGTCATTTTTTTTAGATCGACACAGAGTGGCAGTACTTTATGGCTTTTGAGATGCTTCCTCAACCAAGCCAGGTAGTTAGTGTTAATCCCCAGGTGAAATGGACTGCATGTTTGCCTTGGCAGGTGTTAATATAAATTGCGCAGACAAAACAATCTCATGCACATTCACAGGCTTGTGTTTTAATAGCTGACTGGCCATTAACTCTGCCCCCTCGCAAGATATCGCTGCTCAGTTTCTGCAGTTTATCATTTGATGATGAAAAATTTGCAACTAGTTTCAAAACTAAATCATCTATTTGTAAATAACAATTTGTATTTTAAGAATAGAATCTTTCTAAATGTATATTTTGACGATTTAACTGCCATGTTGGATTATTTTCTTCATAAAATCAGTTTGAAATGTAAGTGAACCTGCTAAGGGGTAATAATGGTAGACATCGCTGTGTCTTGGAAGAACCTCTTCATTAGACTATCTGTTTTCATAATTCATTGGGCACATAAATTAAGAAATTATACGGTTCATAGAAAGCTAAGTGTAACTATTATGTGATAAAAGATTTAGCTTAAAAATGACAAAATTTTGGTCAGAAACATATGGGACAATGCTATATTGTGGAATGGACGATAAGCACTGTAAGTTAAGGTCAAGGTTGTTTTCTTACATCACTCATTTATGTGAAAATTCAAGATAAAGTAGCAAAGAAAAAATATATAATACGCAACATTATTACGAATATGTAGACAGTTATGAAAACCACATAATTTCAATCCTATCTAGGGATTAATGTAATGAAGCTAGAAAGTGAGTGGTCATATAAATAAAATCACTATTTCTAAAAATAGATACGTCTACATGACATGTGTCGCTCCATATTTTCATATGTGTACATAGCTGTATACTGATTCAGTTACTTTAATTTTCATTTCATCGTTTCACATAGAGGACATCATTGTAATTATCAATCGGCATAAATAGCTAATCAACTGCCACAAGAACAAGCAATTTAATTTTTATACTTTTAAAAATTTCACCAAAATAGTAGTCAAAAGATTCACATTTACTGTAGAATCAACTTCCTCAAAATGAAGTTGTAAAGTTGAGATTACTCATCAGTGACCATTGTGGTTTGAATCGATGAACACTATAATGTTGAAGACACATGTACATTTGCTCTCATGTGCATGTTTTAGGGGTTGTTTCAAACTTGTTTAGAACTGTTTGACTGCTGTTTTCTAGTGAAGAAACCACACAAAAAGTTTGTTTTTTAAGTGGCAGTTGCTTAAGTATTTTTACCTATTTGTAATTACAATACTGTAATCTAGGTGCTTCTGTCAGTTAAAATTAATTACAGTGTATAGTTTCTGCTATGCTTTTTTTTAAGTCATATGGCTAGAATACATTGCATATTTCTCCATCTAAACATGCACACTTTGAAGTATGAATACACTGCATATGAGTAATATACATTCATACACTTACAAAATGTATTTATAACATACATTCAACATAGAGAATTTTCTGCTTGAAGATAAAGTAGTGGTTAAAACCAATGTAAAATGCAAATATGCATAATGAGAAATACAAAACAGTTAAAATAAGAGAACCAGAGCACACATACACACACACACACATATATATATATATATATATATATATATATATATATATATATATATATATAT
The DNA here is from genome assembly GCA_029931535.1 of Margaritifera margaritifera. Lineage (NCBI taxonomy): Eukaryota > Metazoa > Mollusca > Bivalvia > Unionida > Margaritiferidae > Margaritifera > Margaritifera margaritifera. The sequence continues at coordinate 25,189 of JAQPZY010000870.1, forward strand.
TGCACTTCTTGCTTTGCTGCCACTTCTCCCAGTTTTGCTCTCACTTCTCCCTATTCCATCCAAAAGGAGAAGTCACTTCTCCCTACAGTTCAAGTGTATCTTGACCACTGAGATCAGAATAAAATTTGTTAACAGCCTTCTGGTTTTTCATTGGTTCGCATGAAGGTTTGTGTTATTTATTACTGCTGTTTATCTTTACTTATGAAGGTATCAATTAATTAATACAGCAGTATATATCATTAACATCAAGGTAAGATTGAATTAATATGGTGTTGTATATAATTAAATACTAATGTATATATGTGTATTGATTAATGCTTTGGTATATATGGTAAATAGAGGATATTTTCTTTTCATACATTAATTCCAGATATATTTCATTGTGTGGTACAAAAAATGTAATATATCAATGAGTGGAGAAACGACGAATTAAAATGTAATTTATTTTTTACCACAGGATGAAATATATCTGGTATTTATGCAGGAAAAGAAAATGTTCTTTTTATTATATACGAAAAACTTGATTCTGATTTAAAGCTTTTATGATTCAGTTCACTCTTCAGCACCCACCCACCCACCCACCGCCACCCTTTGATAAGTTCACATCAGTTTTAATTGCATTTTAAAAATATCAGCAATTTGAGAGAACAGTAGGCTTGGGATAACTTAATATGTTGCAATAGATTAAATTTTTGACATTTTGTCAACTTTTTTGCTGACCACAAAAGCAAGACCAGTTGAGTGATGCAGCACACTGGATTTTTTTTTACATTGTTGTTAGAGAAAGATAACTTCATAAAGCAGTAAATGGTGGCAAGTCAAAAAATAATTTCCATACCTGAAAGGTAATGCAGTTTCTATTTATTGATCAAGCTCACAAAATGCATGTTTTTCTTGTAGCAAGTATAACTTCTATAGGCACACACATTCAAGCATCACATGGCATGATGGAAAATCTTTTATTTTCACATGTGAAAATATAAGAATATATTTTTCACATGTGAAAATGTTACAGTCAAACCTGTCTACAGTGGCCACCCATGGGAAAAGACCAAAGTAGCTTTGTAGACAGGTGACCTCTGAAGGCAGGTTCAGCTCTCAAACTTGGTTCATGACAAATACATGTACTATGCACAGAATAGCATTAGCATTATTAGTAGTAGTAGTATGCTATCAAGATACATAGATTTAGTTTAGCTATTAGCAACAAGAAAAATAACAAAATAATAAAATAAAAAGTTCCAGTTTAATCCATCATGAACATTGAATCGTCACTTATCAGTAGAAATGGTGTCTAAATAAAATTACTAATTGACAGCTTACCTGTGATTGTCAGACACAGGACTGGCTTTTTGTTAGGTCAACTGGTATAATTAGGCATGAAAACGTGTGTTCTTACTTCAAACAATTGATGGATTTAAGCAGTTGCTCAAACTCACTGAGATAAAAGACGGTCAACTTTTGTGTCTTTGATGATTAGGGAATCAAAAGAAGCTTCTCGCGGCTATTGTTAGTAGCATGTAAACTGTAAGGGATATCACAAGTGTAGTGTACATGAATCTGTACTCATTTGGTGTGATTGTACGTAATCTCTTATAATCTGGATTAATGTTATTCTCAAAATAGGCCTTAATATCTCACTTACACTTAATAATCCCTTGGATCTGAGTTCGCTTGACTACCATTTCTGCTGCTACTACACGACTACTTTGTCCACTATTCAGCAAACGAATTGCTTCAATTCTTTCATGTAAGGACAAAAACTGCCTTGCTTTCGAAGCCGATATGTTGACACATTTGAGTTTGACAGCATGACTGGACTACGGTAAGTACAATTGAGATATGAAATGCTTGGAGTGGTCACTGCTGATATGCTCCAGTGACTGCTTAAGGCAGGGTGAAACTAGTATTTGGTTAGGAACCACCTGACCGCTGAAAGCAGGTGACCGTTAAATACAGGGCATTTATATAAGAAATTTGTTGCTGGGAAATTAGAATGACCATTGTCGCCAGGTGACCACTGAACACAGGTGACTATTAGAACAGGTTTGACTGTATTTAAAAAATTATGAAAACTATTGCACCAATCATTTTTTATATTTCATGCTTTAGTATATAATAAAATCCAGATACTAGCCTATACAGGTCCACCAACATAACATACATTTATATGGCTCACTATACAGGCCCACCAACATAATATACATTTATATAGCACACTATACAGGCCCACCAACATAAAATACATTTATATAGCACACTATACAGGGCCACCAACATAATATATACATTTATATAGCACACTATACAGGCCCACCAACATAATATACATTTATATAGCACACTATATAGGTCCACCAACATAATATACATTTATATAGCACACTATACAGGCCCACCAAAAAAAATTACATTTATATAGCACACTATACATGCCCAGCAACATAACATACATTTATATAGCACACTATACAGGCCCACCAGCAAAATATACATTTATATAGCACACTATACAGGCCCACCAACATAGCATACATTTATATAGCACACTATACAGGCCCACCAACATAATATACATTTATATAACACACTATATAGGCCCAGCAACATTTACTTCCTCAAGAGTTGCCTTGTTTGTTTAGTTGGTTCTTTTTTTCTTTCTTTTTTTAAAATTGCTTTTTAGTGAAAAAAGATTGGATTTTGTATCAGTATAATGGGATGGGAGCCATGGTGGCTTAGTGGATAACTTGCAGAACTTGCAACCAGAAGGGTATGGGTTTCAATGGATTAGCCTGGGGCAGTTGCCTTGGTGTGTCCCTGGCAAGATATTTTGCTATTAATTGCCTTGACGCTAAGTAACCTTCATGTGTTGCTGTGCCAGTACCAACTATACTGTCGATACTTATAAGTCAAGTCCAACTGCAAAGACCCAGGTTTGCAATCACATAATGTGCTGGCAGATCTGGTCTATGCAGTTTGTTAGGAGTAATCAGTAGAACAAACAACATAGACCTTGAACTGCTGGCACATTATGTGATGGCAGATCAGGGTCTATGTTGTTTGCAGTTGGACTTGACTTAAAAGCGAGTATATATGGTAATGAGACTGACAATCCCAAACAGATCTGGGTGATACATGAATCAACGATTCCCATTAAACTATCACAGATATCATTATTAGGATTTGATTAGTGCATTGGAGAGAATTGGAAAACTGAACGCTTTTATTATTATGTATTCTGTACATATACAAAGAAAAAAGTAGGTTTGTGTTCCTATCAATGATACCAAATTTTCAGATTAATTTTCGGTTAGAGTATGTTGATATTTGCTGCTTTTGTTAAATATTTTACTTGTAATTCTTTAATTTCTTAATTTACAGGTCACATAAGAACAGAACATTTTCTTCATGATATATCCCTGGAGAATAAAGGAGGAACAAGCATGTAACAGTAATAAAGAAATGGATAACCCAATCCAAAAATCAACAAATATAACTAAATTTTGGTCTGTCTACAAACAGTGTGAACAAGGAAGGTCTGTTTTTATGCATTCAAATTCATGTTGTCTTCTATGGAATTCAGCAGACCCAGATGGGAGCATTAATTTGAGACAAAGTATTCCTAACATTTGGTCTGTTTACAAAAATATAAGGTCATTCTTTTCACTACCCAGGGTTTATGCAAGTGAGTTAGGTATGGAGACAGCTATGGATCTTAAACAGCCAATGAATGTACCTTTGAATGACACAGACAGAGAGATTGAGGTAGCCATACAAAAGTATTTAGCCAAGGAAACACCAATGGATCGTTTGACGGAAATGTTCAGTAAAAAGTAAGGCAACAAAACATTTTGCATGTCTAAAGCAGAAACTTGATGAGAGAGCTTAAAATGAGCATGCATGCTTGTTGCTAATTTTTTGGTGTTTTGATGCATCTACTGGATGTTGATGCATTTCAAAAGCATGCTTCAGGGGTGGACAAATCGGTAGTCTGTGTGCCTGGGACTATATAATTTTGTTTTCAGGCTACTTAACTGTAAGGTTCTCAAGCCCGTGGGACTACTGGTTGCATCTAATGCATGGTTTTTTTTAATTAGGCAACCCCCCACCCCCAGCAGTTTGTACCCCATCTGTTGATTTTAAAATTGAAAAGCCTGAAGGATGTAACAAAATGAACAAAACTTAGTCATTTCATTCATTAATTTATCATTTATAACCCAATTATGTACAGGGGGTCCATAACAATGTCATCTCCTTCATGTGTCAGACCAAACAGAAGTTTCCGATGTAAAAAATGAGCATGCTTACTGTCATTTTCCGATCTCTGGAAAAGTCCATTTTCAGTGAAGGAGTGGAGTCTTTGGACTACACATAAATGGAAGGTAAACACTGTGTCATCAGTATTTTTAATTTCTAGTTCCAATATTTCCTTATAAAATTGAAAAAATAGAAATGGAAAAAATGTCCTCTCAAATTTGAAAACATGCACAGTAAGTAGTTTCAAGAAATGTAAATTTGTTGTACAGATTCATAAAAACAGACTCACCCAAGTAAATATGGATGCGGTTTTAGCATAGAAACTCCCGTTGAGTTTGAAATGTGAAGATGACAATGTTAGGGACTCCCTGGTGGCAGTCAGATTTGAAATTATAAATTAATGAATGAAATGACTTAAGTTTTATGCATTTTTTTTATCTTTCAGGCTTTTCGTTTTAAAATCTGAAGGGGTTACAAACTGCCAGGGGTTGTTGTTGAATACAGCATAGCAGTAAAGTATAAACTGTGGCATTGTGGTATAAAAACCCACTTAGGCCTTTTTATCCCGGCTTAGCATTTTACTTTCATTTGATTTATAATTTAGGCTACACTGTTTAATTCTTTTATTTATTTTGAACAAATTAAAAACAGATTTCTAATGTTTCAAGCATGCATACTTTCTTGTAGCCATGTTGCAAAAACAGTTTCGCTTGATTGTTTGTCAAGTTTAAATTACAAACATTTAAATGCTGAATGTTTAAAAAAAATTATAAAAAAATCATTGGCCAACAAAATTTCCTGTGGGCTACCATAGTTTCCCTTTTTTGTAGGGGGGGGGGCCTGGGGGGCCGAGTGGTCTAAGGTGCTCGCCTTTACCAATCACTGCCATCTCACCTCTGTCCACGTTGGTTCGAGTCTCAGGTTCGGCCAATGTGGTTATGTGAGAAAGCTTGCCATTAGCTTCCAGTGGGTCGGTGGTTCTTCCCGGGATTTTCCCGGGTTCATTCTCCACCAGATATACTGGCCACCATGTATAGCCTATCGTGTGCTGATAAATGGCGTTAAACCCGTAAAACCAAACCTTTTTTGTAGCCCATCAGACTACCACACATATTAGAGTTTTGTTCACCCATGATGCTTACATATATAGTTTAAACCAAATAGGTTCATGTGATTGGAGTTGAGCAATAGCAACCAGTTAAAAACAAAGTTCACTATAAATTTTGTCTTTCTCTTACACTGAAGTTAAGTAGTACATGTATATGGCATCAATTTCAATGTGAGTATGTACTGTGTATGTCAGACAGGTTGACTGCAGCCCACTACATTTAAAACAGAATGTACATTTGAACTATACAGTCATGGATTATCCTCCTTGCTTAATATCCTAATATGTTTTACTGCCTCTAAAATATGTCTTTCTTTCAGTTTTAGTGTTTCTCCTTTAAATACATTACCGTATATACTCATGTACAAGTCAACATTTTTCACTGAAAATTCTATTCGTGTAGGATAGGGGTCGTCTTATAAATGTGACATACAAAAAAATTTGATAAATCTAGAGGTCATGTTGGAACTCGAGCTGTTTGCAGTACATAAAAATACTGTCCATTCACATATTTTTACATTTTCATGTCACTATTTCCATTCACAAATGCATATATGGTATGCATTGTGTTTATCCATTTCAGAATGGTATTCATTACACAATACTTGTATCTACAGTTATTGACTATATTTATAACTATATTTATATACTATATTTATGACTATATTTATTACTATATTTTTCATTCCATTAAAAAGTTTCACTTTATCTTATTAACTTTTTGAGTGTAAGTTATAGCTAAGATAATTTTAATTTGTATATGATATATAGTGGCAGTCAGATGGGTGACAAACGTTAAGCCTGAATATCCGACAAGCTGCTAGTGCCTTTGTCAATTACATGATGTTCACACCAATGCCAGTAATAGCATTGGTCATTGATCCATATGTACGGGCACATGTTAGGATTTGAGTGTCATATGGCTATATGTTTAATGCCCATAGTCCACAGAGCTCTGGTATATATATATATATATATATATATATATATATATATATATATATATATATATATATATATATATATATATATATATTGCGCCTTGTCCTGTGATTAAGGTCTATTTTGGAATAGCACTTGATTGATGCAAATGTATTAAATACTAAAGGAGATATATACTTTTTGATTACATAAAGAATAAAATTAATGAATCTTACAGTTCAAGGCCATACACAAGATACCTAATAAAGTTCATTATTAATCGGTCTTTCAGAGATGTTACCATATATATTCCTTATTGTTGTGAATATATATTTTGTTTCCGGACAAATTTCCAAATTCTGTATTATCTGTTCATCATAATTCTCTTCAGTTTTGTGAGTTTTTCACAGTTACTGACATAGCTTTGCACAGCTGAGATTTATTCCTTGTTAAGGTTGGTGAGGTTGTCTTACATGGGTCTGAATGGTATTCAGCCAGGTTGATAAGTGCCAGTCTCTGCAGATACAACAGAACTGAAATGACTGGTGTACTCTTTGAAGTCTGCCACCCAGTAATATTATGAAGCACAGTAAAACAGCAATTACCAGGATACTGATTAAATGGATTATTTACTTGTGGACTAACACTATGTCCCAGAAAAATATTTACTGATTACAGTATGTATCTAAATGAAACTAATTCGCTGATCAAGCTGCCAACAAAGGAAAGGCTAACAAAATCAGGAATAAGCAGAATCAAATATAATCTCATACCATTATAATTACATTGGTATTATGACAAACTGAGTTATATTTTTTAAGTAAAAATAATTTGGAGAGAGGGAAGGAGAGAGTGAGATACAAAGAAAGAAAATTTATTCTTGCACACCATTATCGTTAAGTGAGAACCCTTATGACAATATGTAATTTTTCATACATAAATCCCAGGCTAGTCAGGTGTGATTAAAGACTCATAATGGACTGATCAAAATCGTTCTGTTGTCCAAGCCTAGGTAATTAACTGTTAATCAGCAATCAATGGTGACTTAACAGGTGATCAGAGGTAATCACCTAATGTCACAGGGATGAATAGAATCTACAGTACCGGTAAATCAGTCAAGTTTATCCTGATCAAAGCCTTTTGACACCTATGTTCATATGTAACTTTTGATCGTGAATTTGAGTATTTCATTAAAGTAACTTAATAGTATTTTTTGTTGTTTCTGATTTTTCTGCTCTTAAACATGTACAATCTAAAAAGAAAATTAATATTTACTTGATTAGTGATACATATACAGTCCGACTTATGATTCTCAGGCACATTTAATGTAAATATTTCCTTTCACAGTTCTACCAATTATCCAGACTAAATCTGTGTCTCCCCCATGGGTAAAGATAGATTTCATTAGGATAATTTGCATGTTACTATATACATCTATTGTTGTCAACACTTGGTGTAAATCACACTGACATTTTGAACTCAGAGATCCAGTATACATGTTCTTTTAGCAAGATGCCTCTGGTGAATCTCATGAGTGCTAGTGGTAGTAGATAGTATGGCTTGAAATAAACATAATTTTTATTGACAATTTACTAAGATATGCCTAACACCTTAGACTAAGTGATACCCTTATCAGTGTCCAGACCATGTTTACATGGTAATGATGAATAGGCAGGATATGACATGCAAGTCAGCATTGTTTTCTTTGATGTGTATTGTAAATAAACTGATAGGCACAATTAACTCAATCAGATAGCAGAGATAGGTTGCATTTCAGAACAGTTGGAACAACAGGAGTGTATTATTTGGGTGTATAGGTAGAAGAAAGAGAAGTTCCAAGCCTGCCTAGTACTCAAATTCTGGACATCCGAGAAAGTTAGATGGGTGTGTAATATGCTGGGACATTTGTGAACATAAACCCAGAAATGACTTTTGTGAATGGGGTAATACTACTCAGATGGTATTTTCAGCTTTAAATAGAGTAACAAACAGCATAAATATTAAATTATGAGCTGACAGTTATCAAAACCTGTCAAAAATAATTTACTAACACACATTTTGGAGACAGGCTCAGATTCAGTGCATGTCTGTCTCACATTAGTGGCATTGCTTTGAACACTTGTAATGCTTGTCAAAGCATCATATGGGATTGTAAATGGTAATTAAACTTCTCATTAGACATTTACCTTAGGATCAGGTACTAATTCCAGGTTTTGGTGACCCTTTGTTCAATTATAAGTGTGATGAAAGCATTCAGTTTACAGGATTGAAACAGCTGTATACAGTAGAGATGGAAAGAAGAGGGGGGGGGGCACAGAAAGGTGACAGAGAGGCAGCATGGCATTGGAAACAAGGTCCCAAATAGAAAATGGTCTTAAAAGGGGCAACATGGCACACAAGATATAAGGGATGGTGCTGTGCCATTATAAAAATGGCATGGGTAAACACTAAATCTGTGTTTCTGCCATTCTGTTTGATTTGAACACTGTCTTCTAGACATAAAGATGTCTTTTAAAGGATTTGTCTCCTCCTCCATTTTTGACAGAGTTATGAGCCTTGTCAGTCAATTTTAGATCATCACATTAGAGGTTGCCTGCTAGAGCCCCATTATACTTTGAGAATGTTAATGTCCTCTGCCTTTCTTGACATTTTGATTCAATGCAGGATCCTTTGTGAGTCATTTTGTCAGTGGAAGATTCATTAACCATATTTTTCAATCTTGTGCAGGTACTTTAAATGATTTTCTTATTATCTGACATTTTTTAGGTTGAGCTTGTACCAGTTATTTTAGAAATTCTGACTAGGAAAAAAACGAGAGATGTATTTTTTTGTCCCTTTTTTAGCATTAATTGACCTGTCAGTTTGACCTTTCAGTGAAATATCAATGACGGGCCTAGTCTAATAACTATCCCAATTAAAGTCTAACAGACTAGCCATGTTGGTGAGTCTGTAATACCATATTGACAAAACTGCATTTACTTTACCTGATGCGTGGAGCAGATGAACAAACTTACTGATAGAAATGCTACTGTAATTGACACTTTTTTCTTCTCTTTCAGTCACAGAAACGATTACAGTGACAGTCTTATGCTTATCTACTCTAATACCTACAAAACTGCAGCTTTTACTTTCCTGGTCATGGCAACACTAAGTGGCATTCGTGGTAGACAAGACTTTATGGACAGGAACAAAGCTAGCCAGTTTAGAAGTAAAATACATGCAAATGTAAGTATTCATAAACAAGTATAAATATCATTATTCCCACTTCACTCTTAAATTCAAGTGTTGTAATATAGCACTCCCTCTACTCCCTCTGTATATATTTCTGATCTGGTTTTGACCAGACTTGGAATATATGCTTATGTCATCAAGATATCCAATGAATTTGATAAGAGCAAGATCCATTCATATTAATGAGGTGATCTTGCATCTGATTGGCTGAGCTTGTTACCTCTCTGGAGTCCTTAATTCTAATCTGATTTTTGTCAAACTCTGAATACATGCTTATATCATTTAGATCCCAGATAAATTCAATAATGAGTGTGATACACTCATATTAATGAGGTGATCTTGCATCAGATTGTTATCATTTTGGAAGATCTGTTTTTGATCCAATTTTGATTAGACTTGGATTTATATCATCATGATTTTGGATGAGTTTGATAAAGAGTAAGATCCATACATATTATTGATGTGACCTCACATCTGACTGACTAAAAGCTTGTTACCACTCTGGATGTGATATTTCTAATCTGATTTTAATCAAACTTGGTACAGAGGAGCCTCGTTAATCCGGACTCCGTTTATCTGGAAACCTCACTATCCGGACAGAGTTCAACGGGAACAGATTTCCTAAACGTTATTTGCTCCGTTAATCAAGAAATCCTCATTCCGGATCTGGAGATCAAAATCGGGGACCAAAGTGTAAAATTACTATAAAACTTGCCTCGATCATCCGGAAATAATCTGTACAAAAATACGAAAATTTGAAAAATTGTGTATGAAAATACAGTCAGTCAGATAACACCGATTCACCTACGCAAATTTGGAGGTGTGTCAATGTATCAATCTCTGATTGGTCAAATTCTAGTGGCACATTAAAGTTATAAATTAATCACATGATCATGTGTGTGGAAAAACTTAAAGTAGTGTGACCATATTGTAACCAGCAATTGTATGAACAATGTCTGTTTTAGCTAGTTGCCGACGGGGGTGTTAATAATTAAATAAACACACTGGGATCAAATCGTCCACACTTTTTGACGTAACATATGGTTAATAAATTAAGTGTGTCTTTAAGTCTCTTTGTTGTTTACCAATTGTATGTAACAATTGCAGTTTGTTGATGGCTGAACAAATAAAGTGGATTGACTTAAGCTGTGGACAGTATAGGGCTTCTTTTCCGAATAAATGGAGACGTCAATTATCGGCTTATTAGCAGCTATAACAGTTGTAAAATACGACTTATAGAAATGACTGCATTTATTAGTTTACCATAACACATTTAACTGCGAGATATCAGTTTGTATTCGTTGTACTTTTTATATTATTATGGCGACATCATAAAGCAAGCATAGACGAGTAGAGATATCGGCCAGCATAAAAAAGAAGATTTGCCAGCACAAAGAAGATCACCCAAAAGCTACCATTCAAGATATCTACCAGCATGTTATAGCTGACTCATCCTCAGATATTGGCATGTCGACAATTGCAGATTTCATGAAAAACAAGGACAAATAGTTGTCCATACCTGCCGACTCAGCAGACCTAACTCGCGCTTGCCACGCCAAATATCAACAAGTCGATGATGCTGTATTCATGTGGTTCTCAGATATGTCGGCCCACCACATCGCCATCAACAATGAAATGATCATTGCTAAGGCAAAGATACTCTGAGACCAACTCTGCATCACTGACTTTGCCTATTCTTATGGTTGGCTACAATGCTTCAAGAATCGGCAGAGCATCAAACAAATTTTGTATGAGGGAGAAGCAGTTAGTGCCGACATTAACAAAGTGCAGGCCATACAAGTGCATGTCATAATAAAGTGAAATAAACACAATTCAATTGATGTATTCATTAATTTATTTCAACCATTATTGCATATACAGTACATTTACAGCTAGCAAATACATGTACATGTACAGTACATGTATACGGTATGATGACATCATAAAATAAAAATCTGTGTGATTCACTCGTCAATCAGCTATTACAACACATGCCTGTGAACGTGCAAGAGTTTGTTTTGTCGGCGCAATTGATGTGAACATATGCTAAGGCAAATGCCATCCTTTACGCCTGGGGCTTAACACTACTTAGCTGGGTTGAGGGAGCATCTCAAACGCTTTAAACTACAGGCACTCATGTAGATCTTAAAAAAAAACCAAAATGACAGGTTGAAGTCGTTTTCGCTTTCCTAATATAAGAATGCGAAGTTTACATTTTTTCGGCGACTTAGTCGCCCACTTTGCCTGGTAGTGTGACCCCTGATATATATATTTAAAAGGCATTATATTTTCTTCTTCTTTCATGCATCCATTAAATTCCTTGGATGAATTATGATTAAATTTATTGAAAGGCAGGATACATGTGTTTATTGTTTCATTAGATGTGCCTCTTACTCAGAAATAGCTACATGTATAACCATTCAGTAGCATTTGGTATCTCCTTGGATAGTGTCCTTTCAAGAGCAGAGTACTTATAGTACTGCTGAAATGCTGGTAGAGATTTCCTGCTCAATTTTTAGTTTTAATTTGTAGCAACTAATCAACACAAATGTCATTAAATTACCAACTGTCAACTATCAAAACCTATCAGAAACTATCTGCTAAAAACAGTTTTCTTCCAGAATGACTCAGATGCAATGCATTGCTCCATCATGTTATCTGAAATTCTCAGGTGAATGGCTGCAAAGACAGTTCACGCTATAAAAGATAATTCTATAACCATATCTGCTTCTCTAAGTGCCACAATGTTGTCTACTGAGTGCACACAGTTACAAACAATAAGTTAAAAAATAATTTCATATATGCATCGCCGTGTGCTATTAATCAGCAGTGACCTGCTTAAACTTTGGGCACAGTATACTACCACTTGTAATCTTGCAAAAATAAACTGAGCAGAGAAGTTACTGTTTACATTTGCAAGAAACTATATGAGGCTTTTTGTAAGGCAAAAATTATGAAAGCTATTGGAATAGTCGCCTAGCACAATGTAGAAAACAGCCTGGGGCAAGAAGAAAAAAATAGCCTGGCACAGCAAATAAATTGGCATGGCATGGCATCACATGCACCATCACAAAATGGCCTGGGTGAAGAGACACCCCATACATGGACACAGGCACCCATTATAAATATTTTGTGTCATCCTCCTATAACTGTATTTAAAATGTTTGGTTAAAAAATCTTTACAAATGTCATTGTAACATATATTTTTGTATTTCACCTTTCACGCCTTCCATTACCACCCCACCCCCCTTCATAGAGAGCTCAAAATAATACTTCTATTGCTGATGTTCACCACATAGGTGAGACAAATTTTTTTTTATAAAGCATAGGAATAAAAATGTTAATTTATTATATAATTTTTGAAAGTCAATGGGATTTTAGGAAGGTAGAATTAATTTCATGGCCATAAACTGTTATGTTCTCAACTTTGCATGGGCTCTGCCTGCCCCCCCCCCCCCAACATTATGCTAAACCTGTTTAAGAGAAATTCAGCACCCTTTATTTTATTATCAATTTAAATAAAAATCCAATATGGCAAGTTGCAACCAGTGCAATCTTGCTAAATTTTCTTTTCATAAATTCATAAATTTATTATTAAAAGTATACAAGTCTAAAATATAGTGATTTATGCAAAGAAAAATGGCACTACAATATATCAGTGTTTTACATCTTGGATTTTTTTCTTCTTCCCCCTATACCATTGACTGGTATACCATTGACTGGTCCTAAACATATTGGGCCAAATTTGTAAATTGTTTGCAGTCGCAGATTCACCCAAACTTTGCCATGCCATTTTATTTCCTGCAACAAGCCATTTTTTCCTGTGAAAGGTTATTTTCTACATCGCGCTAGGCCTTTATTCCAACAACTTGAGTAAGCATGCTATTTTTATGCCTTGGTTTCAATTCCATGTAATCATGAGGTTATGCAAAGTAAAGTATGTTTCATATGGTAATGCTACAGATGTCCCATCCTGTATCTTGCAAACGTTTTCATGGAAACATCTCTAAAAGTGGTTAAAATTATAGGACACTTTACTTGATCATTAGAGATGCGCAACCATTCTTACGGTGCTCAAAAAATCTGATAGCCCGACGCCCGGGGCCCATCTAATTTCAGATCAGGCCCCTCCTGTATTCTAAGTGAAGTGCCCATTGGGCTAGTGAAAAAAAAACTAATTTGCCTGAGAAAACTTTGATCTCACTGACAAAATGTGGAATTTTATTTTAAAGTTGTTGAAGGACTAGCAAATTACTAACATTTATCCCCATTGAAAGCCCCTTACCCATATGAAGATTGTCAACTTACTATACTTCTATCAAAGCTGTAAACTTTGTATACAAAGCGAAGCATGTAACCTATGAATGGGGAACAGATGGCCTGGGTTATCTATAATTAGTGCTCATTTGGCTTTAACATACTTGTGATTCTACCAGCGGTAGGACAAAAACACAGCTTTTAAGGCCGTCTACTGCATATACTGTTTTATAGTTTAAATCTACCGCTTTTGAAAATTAACTGATTTTTTTTGGGGGGGGGGGAGAAATGAGAAAGAAAAAAAAACGATATTTGTATGCGTTCTATCCACGCATTATAGAAACCAGTCAGAACCAGGGTACTAAGGACTGAAACTGTTCCATCAGTCATTGTCACCGGTACAGTGGTGCATGGCTGAGTAATCAGATTAAAGCTAACATGTGTTAACAAACAAGCTGTTAATTGATTACCTTATTGTTGTAATCTGGAGAGTTTGGGCCAAATGCAGGATGTTTTTGAGGTGTTATAAGTAATAAAGGGATCAAAGGCGGTCCTTGATGGCTCTTTGATTAAAAATCGGCCGTCATTTGGCAGAGGTGAGATAAAAAGGAAAGACCAACCAAAAAATGATTTCGTTAGAAACACTTGAGTAAGTAACTTGAGTAACACCGGTTAAACATATTAAGTGGCACCTATAAACAACATCGAAAGTGTAAGGAGAAACTGTGTAAGGCAAGACACGCTTCAGATGCTAATGAATATCATCAACACTGCTGATGCAGTGAGTAAGGAGGACACTGATGGTTGACATCATAACCTAGAGTAAGACATTGCTTTACATGAAATATTTTGAGATCTGAATAAACACACAAGTCAGTTTAATGATTTTCTTTATTTCTTTTCATAGTAAAAATAAGGGCCCTTTTGTGCACATGGAATTGGAGTCCGGGCTTGTGGAATTTGAGTCTGGGCTTGTGTTTTTTTTAAGTCACCAGCCCTGGGCCTGCGTCTGGAAATTTTTTTCTTTGAGCACTGTCTTACCTCCTTAAAAGGCAACACCATGCTTTTGACAAACAATAATGCATGGTGGATAATTATACTGCACTCAACCATGTTCTGAGATACATGGGATAATTTTCATCATGCTATCAGCCACATGAGTACCATAAGTAGTACACTGAACACCCACCCCAAAATTATGAGTCGTTCAGGGCATTACCCGAGCATCAGTAGCGGCCTTCATAACTCCATTGCAGAAGAGGCGGGCCCCTCCAAATCCCTGTTACTTTAAAGTCTTTACCTGCTATTTCCTTTTTTATGGAATACCTGGTCTTTCCCATCTCAAATGCCACCCACCCACAATTTTTGATCAAGGTAAGAAATGAAGTTGTTGTTTTTGTTTGCAGAACCCATTTTTTTTTCTTCATGGAGTAACTGACCATTTGACTCTGATATCAAAATAGAATTTTAATAGCATCAAATGCTAGCCATTCAAAAATTCTGATCACAGTATGTGATGCAGATCTCAAGTTCAAGTGTGTAAACAATTTTTATTCTTGGAGTCACTGTGACCCTGGACTTTGAACTTTAAACCCAAAAAATTAATAGGTGTATTCCTTGTCTGAAATGTGAATCATCCACAAAGTTGGTCAAGGTAGGTGGTACAGACCGTATTGTATTTTGTTAAAATTGTTTTCCTTCTTTGAGCCCCTGTGATCGCGACCATTGTTTTTTTTTTTTTTTTGCCCCTAAAATCAACAGGTGTCTTTAGTCTCAAATACAAGACATCCACAAACTTTGGTTAAAGTAGGTGATGAATAACTCAAGATGTTGCCAAGAAATCATTTTTCCTTAAGGAGTCTATGACCTTGATCACTGACCACAAAATCAATTAGTGTTTTTGTCATCGCAGATGCAAACCATTTACAAGGTTTGGTCAAGGCACTGGGTATAAATTCAAGTTAATGTTTTAAGAACCATCTTCAGTCTTTCAGTCCTAGTCACCCTGACTTTTGCTGCATACAATTAATCAGATTCTTCCCAAATCAAGCTAATCAAAAAGTTTCATAATCTCAACTTATTGTGTAGAAACCAAACAAAGAACAGGCAAACTGACAGATGGAAAACAGGTGGACACATAATAACATTATATGTTCAGCCTTATGGTTGTAGTATAAAAACTATAACAAGAAACGGTAAGGTTGCCACACTTTGCTAGAGGGTGCAGCTTACATGTACATGTATCTAGTCTGTTACAATGTGAATGAAGTCCATCATAATGCAAAACTACTTAATTTATAAGGGAGAACCAAAACTTGGAATTTTGTTTAAAGACCCGAATAGTTCAGCATAAACATCAACTGTTCTTTTGTTCCTTCCTGTGGCACGGTGAGATGAAGCAATTATTACATTAATTTTAATTGATTAAGAAAAATATACAAAGGTTATGTACATGTATTCACATTCTTCATGGTATTTCTAACTCAATGGCATGTCTATACAATAACATTACTATATACCGGG
This sequence comes from Margaritifera margaritifera, assembly GCA_029931535.1. NCBI lineage: Eukaryota > Metazoa > Mollusca > Bivalvia > Unionida > Margaritiferidae > Margaritifera > Margaritifera margaritifera. The sequence goes on from JAQPZY010000870.1 coordinate 41,486, forward strand.
GTACCTTGAATAATATGTTAAAATGGTTCAAATAGATCCCCCCACCCGAAAATCCTGTCCTATTTCTAAAACACAATTACCTTTACTTTTACCAAACTTTCCACAAAATAAATATCGGTGAATCATACAATTTCTAAAATGTGAATGAAAATAGGTCCCTCGATTTAAAATATGAAAAGAAAAGAGGTCCTTTCCATTTAGGAAGGGGTACATCATAGACCGAAGAGAATACAGTGGCTTAATCCATGTCACCATAAATTAACATTTTTACCTGAACTTATACATTTTTGTTCTTCAGTAGCTCTTCGAGTGTCAAATTTACCTTCCCAACAACCAAGTAAAAGCACATTTTTTATTCATTATTCACAGAAGCATAAATAAGTACTTAATTTTGTTGATGGTTCTTTATAAGATGTACGATTTGAGGTGGAGGTGGACAAAGCCTCCACATCAGTCAAACCAAAGAACCAAATCCCACTCAGAAGTCAGCACAGTCACAGGTCATAGTCATATTTAGTATTATTTGAATAAGACAAGAACGCAGAAGGCATTAAGGTGATTAATTTTGGCAAATCAAGTGCATTTCGATGCTTCGTAAAAAAAATCATCATTTTCACTGAAGTAAAATTTCTTACCGAATTTTTTCTTTATTTTTTCATTATTTGTCTTGGCATAATTTTCATTTTTAAAGCAGGTTATATACGTGCAGATCATTATATCTGAAAACAAAAGTTATATCCTCGCATGATGCATTTAATCTGTAATGCTAATATTTATAGTTTAGATGAACTTGTACCCTTTAACATGTATGAGAGAAACCTAGCCAAAGCTTTTAAAAATTTCAGTGGGAAGACTGCTCATATTACGACAGCATCAAGAGATGACTCCTCTCATAATATACTATCAGATCAAATTAAAAAGAAAAATGTTGCAATGAAATTTTACAGTGTCTGCCAATTATATGAAAATGTCCCCAAAATGTATGAATTGGGGACAGTTTTGAGTCATTACTGGTTACTGGAATAAAACGTTTTTGTCAAATGGGATACACACTAGTGATCTCCCCAGAAATTTATGATAGAATTGGGGTAAGCGCATGGTAGTGTCATAAAATGTTTTCAAAAATACAAGTTATCATCATAAAAGTGAAAATATTAATATCAATTAAATATACAAGTACATACTGTTACGACTCTAGGTCTTAAAATAATGTAACAGAAAGAAAGTGAAACCAACAATGTAAATAAAATCAACGAACAATTTATTTCTGGACAATTAAAATGAAAGTTCAAAAAACCACTTACAATAACGTGAATTAAAGTCCAAATAATCCAATAATCCTAAGTGTCCTATTCCGAAGTCCTAAATATAGAATGTTCCGAATGAATTCCAGTAGCCTTGAATGTCCCAATGTGCTAGTAGTCTTTAATGTTCTGATATGCCTGAATGATGTACTCCAGAATATCTTTGAATACATTCACATAAATCGCAAAGTCAAGTATTAATCAAAAATGAGAAATAGCACTTTTCGTTAAGTCCAATGAATATTTCAAAAAAATATTTCCTCTCTCTGAATTTTCACAACTAAACTATAAACATCTGATTATTAAAATAATTCTTCATAGACTGACCATTTGAACAAGAATGAAATATTGTCCACTAAAATCTCTATATATAAACAAAAGTCACGTGACAATGTTATAGAATATGAGTAACTCTAATGGAAAATTTCCTCTGCATACATGACTTTCCTCGCATAAGCCATGGAAAATTCCACTCTAAGTACTAAATGCTATGTAAACAAGTCTGACCTTGAATTAAAATGTTGTAAACATGTTGTTCACAAAATTACTAAAGTACAACTCACCTCTTGGACACATATTACAAATTCTACATACTTAACACTTTCTTAAATATATGCATAATCAAAATTTCATGGGAAAATGTCTTATAAATGTCACTTAACTCAATTACACAAAACACACCAATATAGTCTATGCATGTGAAAGTGCATCTGCGATCACATTGTCTTTTCCCCTGAAGTGTTGAATGTCAATGTTATATTCCTGCACTATTAAACTCCATCTCAACAATCTCCGATTTTTATCTTTCATTTAGCTGATGAAAGTAAGGGGATTGTAATCACTGTATGCAATAACAGGTGAAAGAGTCGAGGTACTGTAACATACACTTCAAAAAGCTGTAAAGCCAATATCAAAGCCAAACATTCCTTCTCAATTGTGGAATAATATTTCTGGTGCTTATTTTGTTTCTTAGAAAAATAACACACAGGCTGAGCCACACCATTTTTGTCTTCCTGAATCAATACTCCACCAACCCCTACATCACTTGCATTACCAGACATTTTAGATAATTGCCTCAAATTTGGTGCTGAAAGAACTGGTGCACTCTTAAGGATGGCCTTCAATTTATCAAAGGATTCTTGACACTGGTCACACCAATGAAACCTGGGTTTGTACGCAAAAATATTTTGTCAAAGGTTCAGCAATTATGGACAAATTTGAACAAAATTTCCAATATTCAGCCATACCTAAAAATCGCATCAGCTGCTTTTTACAAACAGGCCCAAGGAATTCAGAGATAGCTTTGACCTTAGCTTCTATAGGTTTAACTTGACCTTGTCCCACAATATGTCCTAGAAATGTGACACAAGCATGGCAAAACTCACTTTTGCTCAAATTAATTGTCAGATTTGTATCGATGAGTCGATCAAATAATTTCCGAATGGTTTCCAAGTGATCTTCCCAAGTGTCGTTGTAGATAATGACGTCATCGATGTACGCGTAACAATTATCTAGACCAGATGTTATCATGGTCATCAGACGTTGAAACTATGCCGGAGAATTTTTCATTCCAAACAGCATGACTTGATATTGATAAAGCCCATCTGGAGTTACAAATGCTGAAATTTCTTTTGCCCTTTTCTGTGAGTGGAATTTGCCAGAATCCTTTTAAAAGGTCAAACTTGGTGACATATTTCGCATCTCCTATTTTATAAATGCAATCATTCTATTCTTGGTATTGGAAATGAATCCATTTTGGTGACACTGTTGACTTTTCTATAGTCAGTACACATGCGGAATGTATTATCTGGTTTAGGCACAAGAATACATGGTGAACTCCAGTTACTTTTACTTGGTTGTATAAAATCATTCTCCAGTAAATACTGAATTTCTTTCTTCAAATATTCTTGTTTGAGCAGATTCATCCTGCAAGGATGCTGTTTCACAGGCATAGAATCTACAATGTCAGCGTCATGATAGATTTTATTTGTTCATGTAGGAACATCAGGAAACAAGTGCTCATCCTCATGTAATAGCTGTTTTAGTTCATTTTTTTCCTGCTGTTGTAGATGTGAAAGTTTCTGGTCCAGATTGTTCAATATTTCTGAATTCCCAAGATTGGTTAAACCAGAATCACTACAGTCATATTGTATTCCATTGTTGATATCCTCACTGTGTAGGACAGGTACAACTACTGTAAACTAATTGAATAATTACTTGGGCTATCTCTGTCAAAATATTCTTTTAACATATTTATGTGACAAAGTTGTTTCTGTTTCCGCCTCCCAGGAGTGTTAATGATATAATTTAAGTAATTTACTTTCTTTTCAACTGTATAAGGGCCATACAGTTTAGCACAAAGGGGATTTTGAGGTATGGGCAAGAGAGAAAGAACTCTCTCACCAGGTTTAAAACTCCTTTCCTGTGTATTTCTGTTATACCTTAATTTCATTTTTGACTGAGTTGAGTGAAGATTAGTTCTTGCTACTTCACAGGCCTTTGACAACTTGTATTTGAAATCAGAGCCATAGTCAAGAAGATTAATCTTTGAATCTTCATTTGAAAGAAGTTTCTCTTTCAATAATTTCAATGGTCCAGTATGTCCAAAAACCAGTTAAAAGGGACTAAAACCCAGTGACTCTTGAACTGATTACCTAACAGCAAACAACAACAAATGAACACCCTCATCCCAACCCTCTCCTGTATCAAAGCAATATGACGAATCATATTCTTCAAAGTTTGATGAAATTTTTCCAAAGCTTCTTGACTTTCAGGGTTATTGGCAGAAGATTAAAACTGTTGGATGCTTAATTCATGCATAACTTGTTGGAAAATTCCAGACATAAAATTTGACCTTTGATCCGACTGTATTTGACCTTTGATCCGACTGGACAGATTTGGGAAGTCCAACAAGTGTAAACAAACTTCACCAAAGCTTTCACAATGGTTTTAGTTTTTATATTTCTCAGAGGAATTGCTTCTGGAAATCTTTTAGACGCACACATGATGGTCAACAAGTACTGATTACTTGAGTTGGTCTTAGGTAAGGGACCAATACAGTCTACCATTATTCTACTAAATGGTTCGTCAAATGCAGGAATAAGTTGCAGATGAGCCTGAGGAATCTCCTGATTTTTTCTGACGTGGAAAACCTTACCATTCCTGGCACCACATGGGCTTGTATTTTTGCTTACAATTTACTTATAAATCATATATAATAACCCGTTGTATTATTATATATATTATTTATAGGTAAATTGTCAACAACGATACAAGCCCCTGTGCCTGGCACCACCCATAGTGGTGTGGCATTCTGCAGTACCTCTCGCACATAAATTACATGTACATTAAATTAAACATCCAATCTCCAGTCTATATTATGCACGCTGTCTAAGGCTAATACAAGTCACTCTGTTTTTTTAGCCCAGTTTGAAACAGAAGTTAAGGGCTATTGGTAATGCGAATAGGCTTAACAGGGTGGGTGGGTGTGGTATAGCCATGTATCACATATAGTACGTAATAAGTGAAAAGTTATAAATTATTAACTTAAAAAACTGTCATTTAAATCTGCAGGTACAATCTGTTTTGCAGAAAAGATATTTATAAGAGCTAAAATAGGCAGTTTGATATTGCATTTTACGCACAATAGATCACGGCATTCAGATAGTATTGAGCTATTGCATTGTAATTATCATGTTGCTTGAAGACTAAGCAAGATGCAACGAGCATTACATTTTTCATATACACTGAGCCTTGCATACAGTGTGTGTGGCAAATATCACAATGCCATGTAATGGGGGCTGCCATATTGGTCTTCTTCCGGTCAACCTGGTCCCTTGACTAGCAGTCATATTACACACATACCTGTAACCCAATGGCTATCAAACTTTACATTGTGGTCGGTACTGTTAATAGTGAAGAAAATTCCTAAACATTCCTGAAATACATACAGTACTATGAAATGACTTATCTGCTTATTTAGATTTTACTTCTTTTCCTTTCTTCTTTCACAGCATGTAGTTCTGTAAATATTAATCCGCCAAAGTTTATACCTTCGGGTATTATCAGTCGTTAGTTTTTAACACCCATCTAAAGATAATGAAAAGTACTTGACATTAGCTAATTATCCTAAATAAACATTATATATATGCATAAATGAGATATATATTGAATTTGCTTGTAAGTATGGGAACTATTGTAGTTGTGGTATGTGTTTCTGTTTGTGTGTAAGAAGGTACTTCCCGTAATGCAAAAGTGTAGTTGAAATTTAGAAAAAGACAAATTTTAACAAAATTACAAACTGATCAGGCAAGATATATGAGCAGATGCATATTTTAGAAGGTACTTTGTTCAATTCTGTTGGATGTTACGATTGTCAATAATCGTGAATGTTAAACTAAGTTTAGCTCAACATGCTTGGTGATGATGGATATGACGTGTATACATGCATATATCCATGTGCTTTTCTACAGTGGATTCTACGCTGAGTAGAATAAGCCACGTGTATGTACAGAAACACATGAGCAGAGAATATGAAAATATTCCAGACTGTTTTTTTTTTTTTTTGTTTTTTTTTTTTGGGGGGGGGGGATCATCATGGTGTTTGGGACTGAAAATTGTGTCATTATTATTATTACCAAAATACATGTGCAACTGTGTAATTGTCTTCATCATAAAATACTGCATATGGCCAGAATACGCCTTCCTACCTTTTTATAGTAGTGATAACCAATAGGGCGAGACTACTCTCAGTAGAAAATATTTCCAGGCGCCATTTTTCAGGGCATAATTTATGCATCAACACCCACACTCTTATACCTTCTTTTGTATCAAAACTTGTGATTGGATGGAAAAAAATAACTACCAATGGTGAAACTAGAGACATGACTCTAAATATACCTTTGACATGACTCTAAATATACCTTTGACATGACTCTAAATATACCTTTGACATGACTCTAAATATATCTTTGACATGACTCTAAATATACCTTTGACATGACTCTAAATATACCCTTGACATGACTCTAAATATACCTTTGACATGACTCTAAATATATCTTTGACATGACTCTAAATATACCTTTGACATGACTCTAAATATACCTTTGACATGACTCTAAATATACCTTTGACATGACTCTAAATATATCTTTGATCCATTCTTGATTCTGAGGCCAAGTCATTATTTTCTCACATGAGCGAAATATTCCGAAAATTATAAAATTAGTTATATGCAGGGTATGTTGATGAATCATATAATATTTTAATGAGTGTTGTATATAAATTATAAAATTAGTTACATGCGGGGTATATTGATGAATCATATAATATTTCAATGAGTGTAGTATATAACTTATAAACTTAGTTACATGCGGGGTATATTGATGAATCATATAATATTTCAATGAGTGTAGTATATAACTTATAAACTTAGTTATATGCAGGTTATATTGATGAATCATACACTATTTTAATGAGTGTAGTATATAAATTATAAACTTAGTTACATGCGGGGTATATTGATGAATCATACACTATTTTAATGAGTGTAGTATATAAATTATAAACTTAGTTACATGCGGGGTATATTGATGAATCATATAATATTTCAATGAGTGTAGTATATAAATTAAGATAATTTGATGAAAATTGAATTGATTTTAGGGAAAAAGCAGTAATTAGTAGAATCTTTCATGTGGGGTGATGCAGCGACAAAACCGGAAGTGCGTATTTCAATATGGCTTCACCCATGCAAACAACACATGTTGTGTTTCTCTCCTTTCTCTTCTATCAGAATTTAGTTGTCTCCTTATTTTGCCTATAATTTCATTCTGATATTTTAATTGGCTGATAGATATATATCTGAAAACTACAATTATTTGATCAAACTGAATAAAATTTCAGTATGAACATGCTTATAATTTGCAAGAAAAATAATCCCAATTTTATACCATCAGAACACAATACTGAAAGAAAAGAGTCAGCAATTAATGGTTGCTGTGTGTGAGTAATAAAGCCAAATAGGAGATAATAAAGTGGTATTTGTTTGTTATGTATATATGTACCATGAAAGGGGGAGTGGGTCAGGAATCTAAGTTTTAAAAATCTTGGGATTGTGATTCAAAATATTTTTTTTACTTAAATAACTGAAAGGAATGATGGTAAGTCAAAGAAGAAAAAAATCCACATGCAAACAGATTTTAGCGGAAGAAATTTAACACTGATCAGAATTTTTGAACAAGAAATTTTAAGGTGTTTTGAAAAACGGCCTAGATGAAAACATTGACCAGTTGCCAAAATCAAACAGAAAGTCATACTACCCAAAATACTTCATTTTTGCCATTCTACCTTGTGAAAGTTTGCAAGGTGCAAAGGTTGTTATTCAGTAGTTAAAAATGTTAAAAATCACTAGTTATCCTAGTCCTACAATGTAAGACATCCACCCTGATATTTATGATGTTTTGGGTGCGACAATGTAAGACGTCCATCCTGATATTTATGATGTTTGGGTCCTACCAAACATCATAAATATCAGTTGACGTCTTACATTGTAGGACTAAGGTTATAGCAACTAGTCAAGTTGTTCAGGACTGACAAAATTCAAGCTCATATTCAATTTGTCAAAGTTTTATACAAAATCCACTTATCCATGCCACTAAATGGATTATTCATAAATGTTAGTGACATTTCTTTTTCACTGCATACAGACTCTATATTGCTGTTTACTGCATCAAAGTCTGTGGACAAAAAGGTATGGAGTTGTTCTTATTATAAATTATTCTTTCACACACTCACTGCTAAATGCCACAACATACTTAACTGAAAGAAATGGGACATCACTCTTACCATAATTTTTAGTTTTTTCTTCACAATCAGAGTACCAACCCCCACCCACCTGTACTGAATTGTGCATTACCAATAGCCCTTAATGGTGGCAACTTCCAACACAAGCAACTGTCACACAGACTTGTCAGTCAAACCTCTCCCATACTTGGGTAAACTCTTCCTGCACTGCTAAATCCTGTTACGTCTGCAAATCCCTGCATTACATGTATAGTCATTACCATGCTCTTTCCACAACCTAATGGCAATTTAACCCGCCTTTATTTTGAACAATATACAGGTAGGCTGGTCTGGAAGCTTACTAGAAGCATGCGCAGCACAATAGAATGTATGAATTCGTGGGTTAAACCCAGAAGTGGGCCAACATCTAGCTAATATGTGGGCTTATGATATTTCACATTATTTCTGATAACGGTTCGATACGTAACAACGATGATTTTAAAAAAGCATTTTAAAATCTACTTTAATCATGTAAATATACACGCTATCAACAGAGATATACTTAGTATACATGATGTCGCCGGAAGGTTGCACCGCTATTATACATCAAAACTTAAAATGTAAACATCTAAGCATCCTTTCAAATAAACTTGGTTTAAAAATAAGTTTTAACCTTATTACTATCCCGTTCATAATTATGAAATGGCTAATACACTTTTCTTTTCACAGAAATAGTAGGAAATATTGTTTTACTTTTGGGCGACACTAGATATATCATCTGGGCGACAGCTGTCGCCCAAAGGTTGCTTGTCTGTCGACCAATGGTAGCATTTCTGCTAATATATATATATATATATATATATATATATATATATATATATATATATATATATATATATATATATATATATATATATATATATATATATATATATCCTTAAATCAACGTATGCCAATTTTAAATCGTGTGTTAAAACTCCTAAAGTTTTAACAGATTATTTTTCCAGTCAAAAAGGGTTGTGTTCTTAGTCCAATTTAATTATCTTCATTCATTAACGATCTTATTGAAGCCATACGTGTAAAATGTCCTCATGGCATCTTTATAAATGAAAATATAGAGGATATATTTGCATTTTTTTCGACAGTGATGTTGCAAACTGTGCTGAAACAATGATTTTATTGCAGAAACAAATATACGTTCTATATGAACTTGGCCAAATTCAGGTATAAACATCAAATTAGAAGAAAAAATAATTGCTTTTAGGAATAGTGGTAAGGTGAGAGAGAGTGAAAAGTAGTATTTTAGAGGTCAGTTGATTGAATTTGTCTCCTGGTATAAATATCTGGGTTTAGTTTTTACCCCCAAACTCATATGGAGTACAACCAAACATACATTGACTGCCCATGCTCAGAAATCTAATGAATGTGATTTTAAATATCAGCGTGCGTTTAACTGCTTTAGTACTTTTCATATTTTTAAATTTTTCGATAGGATAGTTTTGTGCTATGGTTCAGAAGTATGGAGCTACGAATATTCGGAAGTAATAGAACAAGAACAACACAAGTTTTGTAAACAGTACCTCAATCTCTCACCCTCAGCGAATAATGCTTACACAGTTGGAAAATGTAGCATATACCCATTATGTACTAACTATTATATATTGTGTTTACAAATTTGGCTACGTTTAATTCATGGGTAAATGTTTTCTGATGTTAAAGCATCTTGATGAAAATAATCGTATTACATGGGCGACACACGTGAAGAAATTACTGTATTCTTATTGGTTTGGTTTCGTATGGATTGAGCAAAGTGTTGGAGATAATAATTTGTTCATCAAGATATTTCAACAAAGATTTCAAGATTGTATGATAAAAACATGGCATAGTAAAGTTATGGGCTCAAAGCTAGGAAGTTACAGATGTTTTGAATCTTTGTTCAATCCTGAACAGTTTTTCTTTTTATCTATAGAACTTTCATTAAAATTCAGAAATGTAATTCTTACATTTTGATGTTCCAGTCATAATTTAGCGATATAGACAGGTCAAGATCATGGTTTGCTTATATCTAATAGAATATCCCCATATTGTGAAAACAATGGCTTAAGACTTGTAGAAGATGAACATAATGTTCTTTCAGTATGTAACGCATACGAGGATCTCGGAGAAATATATTTATATCAGAGATGGTTTAATACCAGATCATTCATACATTTTGTTAATCTTATGTCCGCTGTTAATCCTAGTACCTTGGCTAGTCTATCTACTTTTCTGTACTATGCCTTCATAAGAAAAGGAAAGTTTATGATGTGTACTATGATCTAATAAATATACGTACTTATATTACCAATTGTATGTGTACGGTTTGTTCCAACGTGATATTATTCTTTTTTATATGTATTCTAGGCCTGTGGTCTGAAATACTGAATACATGTATTGTGTTGTATTGTATTGTAAACATGTGCATTCAAAAATCAGGTAGAATTGAACAAACAAACTTCATATTGACAAAATACAATCCAAAAAGAATAAACGCAATAATAAAAATGAAAAGGAATCAGCTTGACACATCACGAATGATGTGATGGTTTCATATTTTGTGGAATAGGTTGATAGTGTAAATTTAAACACAACTGAAATATCACAAAAGGCGTTTTGATACATGAGTTTATTTATGTAAAAGCATGGAACCACCAGGCTGCCACCTTGCTGTCTGAAGTAGCAATTAGTAACTGATATATTACCTAGGGAAGTGATAATCATAATGGTGACCATTCTTTGATTCTGGAATGACACGACAACTGACCTATTGCCAGAGCAGACATAGCCACGCCATACTCTACCATACCACATCATATACAATCAAAGTATTTTATATTGACACTTATCCAGTGTGAATTAGTGTTAATATTTTAGTGCCTACTTAAAATGTCATGAAAAATTGTTGAAAAATGTTTAAGTTATGACAATTCGAATTTGTACATGATATATAGTGGCAGTCAGATAGGTGACGGAGATTAGGCTTACAAGTCCGTCAAGCAGTCCATGTGCTTCTAAATCACGTGATGCTCACTGCTTTTCCAGCGACAGTACTGGTCGGTAATCCATAGAAATTGGCACGTGTTAGGGTTTGAGTGACATGTCATACGGCGATACATTTTCTGAGCGCGCTAACCCTCTGAGTCTAAACTGTTCATGTACGACCTCGTAATTTTTGTCGTGATTTTCATTTTGCAAGCTATTGTGGGTCCAAATTGTCCATGATGTACCATTTTCAACAGTCTCCATGATTTTGTCAGTAGTTATGTGCGTCATTAGCTTGTGTTGTTAGCTCAGACTATAAGTGTAAATACGTACTCATTGTCCGAGATGTACTAATGTCCACAGTCTCCATGGTTTTGTCAATAATTGTCCTTCGTTGGTATTGATAGTTCATTCTATTTGTGTAAATATGTACTCATTGTCCGAGATGTACTAATGTCCACAGTCTCCATGGTTTTGTCAATAATTGTCCTTCTTTGGTATTGATAGTTCATTCTATTTGTGTAAATATGTACTCATTGTCCGAGATGTACTAATGTCCACAGTCTCCATGGTTTTGTCAATAATTGTCCTTCGTTGGTATTGATAGTTCATTCTATTTGTGTAAATATGTACTCATTGTCCGAGATGTACTAATGTCCACAGTCTCCATGGTTTTGTCAATAATTGTCCTTCGTTGGTATTGATAGTTCATTCTATTTGTGTAAATATGTACTCATAGTCCGAGATGTACTAATGTCCACAGTCTCCATGGTTTTGTCAATAATTGTCCTTCGTTGGTATTGATAGTTCATTCTATTTGTGTAAATATGTACTCATTGTCCGAGATGTACTAATGTCCACAGTCTCCATGGTTTTGTCATTAATTGTCCTTCATTGGTATTGATAGTTCATTCTATTTGTGTAAAGATTTCCTTGTTGTTGTCCATGATGTACCATTGTCCACAGTCTCCATCTTTTTAAAACATTATGATGTGCGTCTTTCGTTTTACAGGCCATCAGTGTAAAAGCGTGCGTTATATACTAAAGTCAAATTTTAAAAAGAACCTTTATATGCAATAAATATTATGAAACAAATAATACAACCCAAATAGAACCAACTCAATAATAATAAATAATAATTTTTATTATAATAATAATAACAGAAACAAAACAAATTATAAGGTTTCAGATTGTGTGGAATAGGTTGGCGAAATGTAAAAACTTTTCTTGATATTGTCAATGTATGCACACTTACAATAGCGCAATATATATTTTAGTACATGAGCTTATTTATGAACTCCGCCATGTGCTTCTGTCTAAACACATGTAGTAACCATATGGAACTACCAGGCTGCAACCTTGCTGTATGAAGTAACAATTAACAAATAACAATTAACGTAGAAGGGATAATCATGATGCGGTCGTCCTTTGATTCTGGAAAGGGCTATGGATCTGTCTGGGATGAAAAAAGAACCACAATTACGTCTGAGTGCACTAAGCCTCTGAGTCTGAACCGTTCTTGCAGGGCATAGTAATGTTTGTCTTCATTTTCATTTTGCAAGATAGTGGGAATCCCAATTTTTCATGACGTCCCATTGTCTACAGTTTCCATGTTTTGGTCAATACTTATGTGTGTTCTTAGTTTGAATTGATAGTACAAACTATCTGTGTAAACGTGTGCGTCCTCGCTTGCATTGCAAAATTTCATATTCCTTAGAATTAATTCTACAATGCCCTCATCGATACATTAGAGTTTGCGATAAATTTACTGCCATAAACTGTATCTCTTTTCACAGCAGGATAGCTGGAACAAATGCCCTCTGTACGGGGCTCCATACCCACGTCCTCGATATGCACCAAAGTGTGTGTGTGTGTGTGTGTGTGTGTGTGTGTGTGTGTGTGTGTGACTACTCCAGAGGGCTTCTGCTTTTGCACAGGTGTGTGTGTGTGTGTTGGTGGTGTTGTATATGGTGTAAATCCTGGCCATTCATGAGAGTACACTCCAACGTACAGAGGACACACCTGCAACCGAGGACGTCCTCGGTTGAAAAAGAGGTCAAATCTTGCTTCTACGAACAATTTTAGCCCAGAATAATGTCACACTATTAATTGTAGGAAGGTCCCCGTTTATATACTTGGTGTTTGTTTCATGATTTTGGAGTGCATATTTCCTCCAAAGCTGGCAGTACACAGTAGATAGATAGAAAGAATTCCAATATTTATCATCAGGATGATCAGTCCCAACAAGAAACATTTACAGCAATTTTTCTTTCATCGTAGAAATCGCAAGACTTGCGATAATATGTGCAAGCAAATCATAAACTGACGTATGCATTCAATGTTCTTTGACACGTATATGCCTGTGTCAGTTAGTGATTTGATGACTTTGATTTACAGATTATATATTATGCTTGCATCCATAGTTATGTTGTGAAGGAAGTCTCATTAAAACAGTACACAAAATATAAACACACCAAATACCAATCTGTCTACAAGTACAGCGGTGTCAATCAGGTATTGTTCTACTTTATTTGCTTTCCAAATTTTAATAGGTTTTAAGTAATAGCCAAAACGCTCAGAATATTCTACGAGACCAGCTTGTATACAGTGACTGTATTAGACATTCCTACTCATATAGTTTTTGTTAAGTAAATTTTACACAGAATGCGACCTGGGGATCAGATAATTGTTTAAAACTTTCTTCGCGTTCCTGTACAATAGCAATCAGCGATACAAAACACCTTTACAAGATATTTTGAATTACCAAATATATAATTTAAGTGACTTGTAAAGTGGGCTATGAGACTGGTGTAACATTGAAGTGGGTTGTTCTGATTATTAGCGACAAAACAATTCAAAAGAATAAACTATTTGCAAGTATGTATTAGAAAAGTATCCCATCCACCGGGACCCTGAAGCAATTGCTCCATTTGATCCACCTTTAATTTGGCCTTGTATACATACATGTAATATTATAGATCAGTTTGAACCCTGTGTTTGACTTGTGGAACTACGGAAAGTCGAGGCTATCACAGTAGCCCTCAGTGCTATAGCTATAGCTGGGGACTTCAGTTCGGTTAAATTATATATGTTATGTATTGTGGGTTTTTTTGAAAAATATTTGTCTGTGTTTGTATATTTGCATTCTTGTTGTTGAGGTTGATATAAAATAATCCACAAAATACAATAGAAACAATGTGGCATGCATCATCTATTTATTCAGCTAAAACGGCTTTAAAAAGACCAAGTCACCACGACGAAATAGATAGTGTGGAAACACCAACATTTGCTCCTATTTTCAACATTTAATTTGCACGTTTTTGGGAGAGAGACAGAGAGGATTCATACATGTATTACACAATAAAGGCATTACTCTTTTTATCAAGAAAGCTAATCATTGACGATCAGGTCAGTTTCCCGCCATAAACGCTCAAATGCAGCTAACTGGTATGATCTCCAGAGCTGTGCTCTATTCTTAAACTTGTTATATCACACAAAAGTCTCATTGCAGGACTTCGGTCAATTAATCAATCAGTCAATAAATTCAAATAACAAACACTCAAATAATAACGTAAATGCCATAAAGTACTGAGGATATTTGTAGATAAAACCCTTATGTTGTGAAGGTTGCAGTTACTTAATGGTAGTGTGTAATATGAAACTGGCTTATCTAATACAGTATTTGAATTCGTTCGTTTTCATTGACACAGTTTTAAAGTCATATGGTAGCATACATGATGTCCCTCTCAAAATCGAACAGTTTTATAACACAGCTCGAGCTAAATTACAGTTTTCTGTATCTGTTTCTGATATCGCAGTGAATTGCTATCGCATAATTAAATTGTGTAAGCTTGGATATATTTTTAAAAAACCTTTTTCAATTTTTAAAACTATGAATAAATGTGTATGGTACGTGCCAGATATTTATGCACAATGTTGGTGTTAGTTTGGGTTTCAGATCTTGTCAATTACACCCCAATAACTAAAGCAAATTTTGGGCCTTCGTTAAAAAAGTGCTAATCGATCAACGGTATAAAACAAACTGACAGCGAGACCATTCAGAACAACCATTACTACAACATTACTAAGTTCAAGAGTTTATCCGCTCTTTATATTCATTGCCGGTACACTGATATTGTGAACGCACTATAGAGCTGGCATTTATTCCATTCAAGGACACCCCATCATTCTGAATGAAATTCGGACCCAGTTTGGTTTGGTTTGGTCTGGTTTGGTGTTTAACGGCAAAAAAGCAAAAGTAGATTATTCAGTACCAAGGCAATTGGTGTAAAGTGACTTGCTCAGCGACACACCAGTGTAGCCGACCCAGGCTGAATCGATGGCAGGATTCGAACCTGAAGCCTCTCTGTCGCAAGTCCAGAACGCTAACCAATGAGCCACTGCGGCTCCTAATATCCAACCCAGACATTCATTTATTTACAAAAAGTCAAAATTATCTACAAAATGAAACTCACATCACTTGTGACAGGATACAGAAGCCCATTTTAAAATGTACATGCAAAATTATATTTTAACTTTTTAAGTATCTATATTTTAAAAAACTATCCCTACTAATAGTTCTTACCGTCAAACTTCGCCTTAATAAACAACATGTGTGCTTTAATTGTAGAATTACATGTATGTTTTGTGCAGATAACAGTTTTCGTTTTAATTAGTTTCCCTTCCTCTCGAAGAAAAACAAATGTTTTATAAAAAGAAAAGGGTCTGAATTAAGTTTTCTCAGAGGTTCTAACGTTTCTTGGCAAACAGTGAATCTGCAGAAAGAGTACATTGATTCTGTTCACACTGATTGTGCAGAGACTGTACATAAAAGCTTTATTCAGTTTTGTTTTTCAATTATTATTATTTTAAGCTAAAAGTTATTTCGCCAAACACATGATACCATATCGGTGAGATTTATATATGCAATAAGACACATCTTTTCCCATTTCGGTCCTTGAGTAAAATGGCGTGCTTAAAAATCTTTGTGCTGGAGTTGGTTTTATGCAAGTCACCTGAAACTTGAATTTTTCTTTTATGCCTTGGAATTTTAATTAACTATACAGGGATTTGTTTATGCTTTAACGCCTCACAGGATTTGACGCTGCAACGGCCTTATTTATAGACCAACTTGCACATGAAAAACAAAGACTAGAAACTTAAATGTATGTTAAAATGAAAACAAACCTATTAAACATTATAAAATTTATTTTTGCATGTATAGTGTCATTTGCTTGCTTTGGCTTTATAACAAAAACAGAAAAAAAAACCACCACATATTTTACAAATTATAAGATTTCCTTATTGTTTGTTAAATATAATATCTTCTTCACACAGTTTTCATATTAACCTGGAAAGTAAGCATAGAAAGCATCATACTTTGAATGTGAAATTTAGCTCTTGATCTGAAGAATTAATATATTTTAGATTACTAATTCACAAACGTTTAATTATTTCTAAGCAAGTGAAAGGGAAACTTTAGTTTGAACATGTAAAGTGCGAATTTACTCTTTTTACAGAAGTGCTTATTTGTTATTCTCATGTTATAATACTCCCAGCTTTAAATTGCAGGTAAATAGAACACAACATTATATAAGACTGCTGATTTCAGTTCCAATCTAATATCTCTATGCCGATCAGGAGGACTTTGAAATATTGTTTCCATAGTTACGCACTGACGAGATGGAACAGTATCCCTCGTGTACAGTTACCAAGAGGTGAAATAGAGGTCAAGTTAGCAGGCCAATCTGCATTTTATGAGGCCTACTAGTGTAGTATAGATGAAATAAGTATTAAATTGCTACACAAATTTTAAGGCCGGGCAAAATGAAGTTGTCTTTTTTGTGATCAATGTGTATTTCAATAAAAGACTTTATTATATATTTTTATAATGAGATATTGAAATATATTAGTGGGAGGAAAATTATATCGCCACAGTGTTCCAAAATGCAATTAATTCTATTTATAATTTAATAAAATTGATTTAAGTTTAATATTACCTATTTTATATGTAATAAATAATATATTTATATTAAATACGTTCAGGTTATATCAGAAACTGTTCGTTATTTCTATGCAATAAATAATATTCATACTGAATCTGTTGTATTTCTTTTGGTTGATATTTAATATTCATTATGCATGTTTAATGGACGTATTCATAAAAAAAATTCTTAAGGACAATTGCAATGTTTGATACGCAATATCAACTCGTTCGGGTAAACTGAACATGCGAAATTTTAAATGACATGGAAACAGACATACATCAGGAATCGGGACTATATAAGAGACTCCTACAAGCAAAATGATGTATGCAAATCGGAGAAGCTATCTACCGGAGATAATGTTTGGTGAAAATGCTAGTTTTCACCCACGAGATGCATTATGTCCGTTATTCACTCAGAGCAAGCAAACATTCTTTTTATTCTATTCACAAACGTGTTGGCTAGCTAAAGTGTATAACAGACTGAAGTAGCATATTTCTTACGGTAATATCAGCTGTTTACGGTTTATCTGCTGTTCTGTGTACATTCGCACAGCAAATATAAGTAACAACATACTTTTCTTGTATACTTCAAGATAAGAAAGCGTATACTCTGAATAAAAAAAATTAAAAAACGAAATTAGGTTCATAGTGGGATTTGATTCTGGTTATTTTGCTTGACAGGTCGACGTGTTTCCACTCGACTATGCGAATGACAACACGGCTGGTGATATTCTTTGCTTATAATATTATTGTTGTTTATTTAACAAATTTCTTGAGTGAAAACATAAAATTGATAATTCACTACAATGAATTATCAAAATTATTTCCCTTGGAAAATCCAATAATTCATGGACTAGCATAAAACAATCAGATCAAATCATTTAATATCCATACTGAAATGTTGAGATCTGTTAATGACGTACAGTCAATCCTGTGTGTAAAGATTTATCTAGGGGCCATCTAAGTGGTCTTTAAATACAGGTAGGCTTTTATATAGATATTTTGATTTATTTATACGTGGGATCTAGGGACCATTACCTTTATACACAGGAGGTCTTCAGATGCAAGTGGTTCCTATAGAAGGTTTGACTGTCATCATAAACTATCGTTCATTTCAGTAAATTTACAATCCAGTATTCAATGCCGGATGTGTATAATTGTAATGTAAGTGTATTTTTGACCTTAAAATGTCACTGAATCATTCATTTTACCCGTTGATCTAGTCGTTCTTTATGAACTAGTCAAACATACCTGATCAATTCCGTCATTGCTAATGTATAACTCGCACAACTGAAAACAGCATAGACTCAGGTCTGCCGGTTCATTATACCAGGGCAGATCTGAGTCTGCTATATTCGCAGTTGCTTGGTGCTGAAACACGAATGAAATACAGTAACATCTAAATCGAAAGTATTGAAGACTTTAAATATCTCTCCTTTTTTTAGTTATTCTCAGTCCTCACAGCGTCAAATTCCCATTTGAAAGTTGGATAGTCACCAAGAGGAAATATTTCTAACAGTGATGGCGCGATCCCTATGCATATTTATGTTTTCATCTGTACCATATTCATTTACTTTAATAATCTGTTCTAAACACTGCGAGTACACCTACAGGGAACTATCAGAAGCAATTTATTTATTTATTTATTTTTTTGCTTCTTTTTTTATATATACTAGTTAATGGAATGCGTCATACCAATAAAAAGAAAACCCAACTAACAATAAACGTTCTCTTGTCCAGTACATATATTTAGGAGACAGAAAACTAATATCCTACGATAAATATTAAATATTGTACTTTATAACACACCATTATAACGATACTGTACAAATGATATCCTTTTTATACAGTCAATATTAATATACTCTATGATTCGAAAGATGCGCCAAACTAATGTCACTTTATTGCTCTGTTCTGTGATAGCTGCAGATATTGCAATATGAACCTGCACATTTATTTTCTTAAAGTAGGAAATGCGTATGACGTATCTTATATATCAGAAATTTGTTTCACACCAAATATGCTTCTATGGTGTTCTTCAGTGTTACCAAATCAGAGACTCTGTGTTCATTTCAATGCTGATAAAAACACTCTGAACAATGAGAGAGAGAGAGAGAGAAAGATGGACAGACATAGAGTATGTATTATAAAAGTGGATGGTCATTGTATATACCGGGCTACATCTGGAGGTACATAGGCATTTGCGTAATCAGACCATTCACTTCGCAAGAAATATACAATCCTTGTTCCATAGGGGATAACACCGATGTGTAATCGGACCGTATACTACTTCATCTAAAAAAGACAGGATAGTAATTTACGAAGGAATCTACCCCCTCAACAAAAAGTCCGTAGTTACCACGAGATACCTTTATATTCTTCATATCTAGGCCATCTGCGCTCTCAAACTTAAAGATATCAGACTGTGAACGTGTGCCACAGATTAAAAATTTTTAATATAGCTTGCTTTTGACTGAAAATACGTCTACTCGTACACTTTGAAAGACCCATTCGGAGCTCGGTCTCATAAGAGAAAAAAAAGAGTTGACATTTCAAGGAAGATTTTTCAATAACATAAGATTTAAAAATATCATTATATTCTGCATATATTAGGCTGAAAAAGAACAATGTGCTATTGGTTCAACTACAACAGCGTTTTTGTCAGCATGTACAACTATTTGAGATTACGAGATTTCAGCCATTTTCCGAAAAGCAGCTGACACACAATACACAAATCTATTATGTATTTCATTACCTCATTGCTTAAATTTACATTAATGTCTCATAGGACCTAGGATATATCGTAATCTGTGTATGGATATATTTCCAAGAAAGTTGTAGGCTCGTCTGCTGTGCACGAACACGGTATTGAAATTCACATTTACATCTATCCATCTATCTATCTATCTATCTATCTATCTATCTATCTATCTATCTATCTATCTATCTATCTATCCACAGTAAAATGTCCGTTATCCAGACCCACTGGGGAACATATACTTCGTTAGGATAGTCTGTCGTTCATATGATCGACGTATGCTCACAAAGTAGAACTGTAAATAAACAAACTGATAATATAGGCGTTAAGGATGGTCATACGGTAAAGGTATGTGCTATACCACTGTACTAGCAGTGTTTTAGAATATGACCATTGTGTCTGAGTCGAATGACAAAAACGGAATAACCATATGGCCATAGTCTCTTCCTTTAAGTAGTGGAACTAAGTTGTATGCTCAATTACTATGTAAATTATTTCAGTGTAGTTTTGATACTTTTAAACTTATCGATAACATGGTTAAACAAAAATGCTGTGCTATGGTTCAGAAGTCTGGGGCTGTACATATTTGGAAGTAATATAAAAAGCAAAAAACAAGTTTTGTAAACAGTACCTTAATCTCTCATCGTCAACAAATGATGCTTATGCAGTGGGATGGATAATCATTATGTCTTACCTATTATACACGGTGCATTAAATTTTGGCTACACTTAATTCACATGTATCAAAACAGGTTTTCCAATAATTGTTATATAATGTTAAAGCATCTTGATTAATATAATTGTATTACGTGGGCAACGCACGTGACGAAGTTACCATATTTATATGGGTTTGATTTTTATGGATTGAGCAAAGTGTTGGAGATATTAATTTGTTAATAAAGATATTTCAACAAAGATTGTATGATACAATAATGGCATTGTGAAGGCATCGTTTCAACGGAGAGGAAGTTACAGATGTTTTAAATCTTTGTTAAAACCTAAACAGTTTATACCTATAGGACTTCCATTAAAATTTAGATATGATATTCTTGGATTTCTTTGTTCCAGTCATAATATAGCGATAGAGACAGGTCGACATCATGGTTTGGATATATCCGATAGCATTTTCTCATATTGTGAAAAGAATGGTTTAAGACTTGTACACGATGAGCATCATTTTCTTTTAGTATGTAGCACATACGAGATGGCTTACATAAGAGATGGCTTAATAACAGATCATTCATAATTTTATTAATCGTATGTCCGCTTGATATATAGTTGTATTACCGTTTGTTTGTGTGCACTCTGTTCCAACGTTATATTATGCTGTTTTATATGTATTATGAGCCGGTGGCCTGAAATCCTGAATAAATGTATTGTATTGTCTTGTATTGTATTGTATTGTATTCTAAATATGTGCATTCAATAATCAGGTAGAATTGAACGAACAAACTTCATTTTTAATAAATATTATAAAAAATTAATACAATTCAAATAGAATGAAAGCAATAATAATAACAAAAATGAATCAGCTTAAGATATCATGGATGATATGATGGTTTCATATTCTGTGGAATAGTTTGACAGTATAAATTTTAATACACCTGAAATATGGCAAAAGACGCTTTGATACATGAGCTTATTTATGCACTCCATGTATGTTAAGGCTTGGAGCCACAAAGCTGCCACCTTGCTGTATGAAGTAGCAATTAACAATTGATGTATTACCTAGGGAAGGGATACTCATAAAAAAATGCGATCATTCTTTGATTCTGGTAATGGTCGAGAATCCGTCATAGCTTAATAAACGATCCACAACTGACCTATCACCATAACAATCATAATCACGTCCTACTCATTAACAATACATATCATATAAAATCAAAGCATTTTATGTTGACACTTACTTAGTGTGAATTAGTGTTAATATTTTAGTACCTACTGAACATATGTTTGAAAAATGTTTAGGTTATGATGGTTTGAATTTGTACATGCTATATAATGGCAGTCGGATATGTGACGGAGATTAGGCCTAAAAGTCCGTCAAGCTGCCAACTTGTTTGTAAATCACGTGATACTCACATCTTTGACAGCGACAGTAGTGTTCTGTAATCAATATGTATCGGCACATGTTAGGGTTTGAGTGATATAGTGCGATGCGTTAACATCTGAGTGTACTAACCCTGTTAGTCTATCCTGTTCATGCATGGCCTCATAGGTTTAGTCTTCATTTTCATTTTGCAAGTTAATGCGAGTCCCATTAGTCCATGATATATCACTGTCCACAGTGTGCATGTGTTTTGTCAATAGTTATGAGCGTCCTTAGTTTGTATTGATAGTTCAGACCATTTGTATAAACATTTTACCATTGTCCATAGTGTACCATTGTCCATAGTGTACCAATGTCCATAGTGTACCAATGTCCATAGTGTACCATTGTCCATAGTGTACCATTGTCCATAGTGTACCATTGTCCATAGTGTACCAATGTCCATAGTGTACCAATGTCCATAGTGTACCAATGTCCATAGTGTACCATTGTCCATAGTGTACCATTGTCCATAGTGTACCAATGTCCATAGTGTACCATTGTCCATAGTGTACCAATGTCCATAGTGTACCATTGTCCATAGTGTACCAATGTCCATAGTGTACCATTGTCCATAGTGTACCAATGTCCATAGTGTACCATTGTCCATAGTGTACCAATGTCCATAGTGTACCATTGTCCATAGTGTACCAATGTCCATAGTGTACCATTGTCCATAGTGTACCATTGTCCATAGTGTACCATTGTCCATAGTGTACCAATGTCCATAGTGTACCAATGTCCATAGTGTACCAATGTCCATAGTGTACCATTGTCCATAGTGTACCAATGTCCATAGTGTACCAATGTCCATAGTGTACCAATGTCCATAGTGTACCATTGTCCATAGTGTACCATTGTCCATAGTGTACCAATGTCCATAGTGTACCATTGTCCATAGTGTACCAATGTCCATAGTGTACCATTGTCCATAGTGTACCAATGTCCATAGTGTACCATTGTCCATAGTGTACCAATGTCCATAGTGTACCATTGTCCATAGTGTACCAATGTCCATAGTGTACCATTGTCCATAGTGTACCATTGTCCATAGTGTACCAATGTCCATAGTGTACCAATGTCCATAGTGTACCATTGTCCATAGTGTACCATTGTCCATAGTGTACCATTGTCCATAGTGTACCAATGTCCATAGTTTCCATGATTTGGTCCATAGTTATGTGAGTCCTACGTTTGTATTGATAGTTCAGACTATTTTTGTAAACATGTCCTCATTGTACGTGATGTACCAATGTCCACAGTCTCCACGATTTTGTCAAAAATTGTGTGCGTCCTAAGTTTGTATTCATATTTCATTCTATCTGTGTAAACATGCCCTCGTTATCCATGATGTACTATTCTCCACAGTCTCAGTGTAAAAGCATGTTTTAAATGCTTATGTCGAATTTAACAAACAAGCTTTATATGTAATAAATATTATGAAACAAATAATGCAATCCAAATAGAACAAACTCAGTAATAATGTAAAAAGGAAACCAGCTTGAGATTTCATAAATTATATGGTTTCAGATTTTGTGGAATAGGTTGGCGTCATGTAGAAACTTTTCTTGGTATTGTCAATTTACGCACACTTACAATAGCACAATATATGTTTTGGTACATGAGCTTTTTTACGAATTCAGTCATGTGCTTCTGTCCAAACACATTTTTGAAATGTATGGAACCACCAGATTGACACCTTTTTGTGTGAAGGAACAATTAACAATTAACAAATGATGTTTTTACCTAGGGAAGGGATAATCGTGATGCGGTCGTCCTTTGATTCTGGAAAGAGTTAAGGGTCTGTCTGGGATGAGAACAAGCGAACCACGTTTAAGTCTTAAAGCACTAACCCTCTGAGTCGGAACCGTTCATCTACGGCTACGAAATGTTTGTCATCATTTTCATTTTGCAGAATAATGGGAGACCTAATTGTCCATGATGTCCCATTGTCCACAATTTCCATGTTTTGGTCAATAGTTATGTGTGTCCTTGGTTTGAACTGATAGTACATAATATATGTGTAAACGTGTGAGTCCTTGCCTGCATTGCGAAATTTCATATTCTTTATAATTAAACCTGCTATTTATACCTACTTGCTGGAGTTGGTTTTGTGTAAGTCATCTGAAACTTGAATCAGTGATGTGGTTATGTGCGTATATCTCGCAGTATGAAAGAGTATCCCAACGATTGTAAAGTTGTTTACCTATATTGTCAGATATATTCAACAGATACATTTGGTTTGAGACAACTGCACATTATTCGAGAAAAGAGAACTAAAAAAAATACAACATTAGGCAGCCAGAATTGTGACTGGTGCAACAAAATTAGTATCTATTGAAGCGTTACATCGAGAAATAGGATGAGAAAGTCTTGAGTCCTGACGACAAAAACACCAACTCACACTCTTGTATAAAATGACAACTGGTTCAAGCCCTCCTTATCTCACATCGCTTGATTCTACCAGCTGCTGGTGCTATTACTCGCTATTACTTACATAATGTAAACAATTTTCAATTAGTACAGGCTAGAACAAGTCTTTATTACAACTCGTTTCTTCCTTTTGCCATTCGAAAATGGAATACATTATGTATTGAGACTCGACAAATATGCAATATGAACAACTTCAAAGCACATTAAGTACTCGCAACACTTATGTTCCTAGACACTTTTATTGTGGTAGAAGGACATTTAAGATTCTTCATGCCCGACTTAGAACAAATTCCAGTTCACTTAACCAACAATTATTTGCAAAGAATATAAACTGATCACCTCTTTGCGGATGTGGATCTGTAGAAAGTACACAACACTTCGTTTTTCCTTGCGTTTTTTACCAAGAACAATGCATCGAACTTGTTCAATCTCTCACACCATAGGATAATTTACCTCTTTAAATGCCTTCTTGTATGTTGATAAAACGCTTCCGAATGAAGTAAACATTTGTATTTTCGATACCTTTCATAAATTAATTGAAACATTAAAAAAGATTTACTTAAGCATACATGTTACTATCACGCATTCACTTCCACGGGTCATGCACAGCTGCAAAGAGCAATTTTTCCTATTTTTCCAACTGATTTGCTTTCGCCTCCGCAACGACTCGCTCTAAAAGGAAGCACTGTTCACTTTTAATCTCGCTTTTTTATCCATTTATTTATTTATTTTTTTGTCTCTCCCCTTTCTTCTCTCCCTATTTTATCAGTTTTCTACACAATTTTTGACATTTTATTTTACAATTTCTCCTGTTACCTTCTTTCTTTTCTTTATCCTCGTCTTTCACACACTCCCTCGTTGTTCAGTTTCCTGCTTTATATACCTTGCCTAAATGCTAATGTTCAACCAAGAGACTCTTCCTTTTGACTATTACATAATTTACTTTGTTGTCATTAAAACTATCGTCCGCCATATATTCATATATATTTACAATTTTTGTATCGTAAAAGGAGAAGAACACTATAAACCACTGGCTTTCGTTCTAATCCTTTACCTTCTTTATTGTACCTCTTGTAATCTCCAACCACAAATTTATGAAATAAAATATGTTTCAGCTAACAAATACAATTTCTTAAAAACAGAATCATGCCATAATATATATATATATATATTCCATGCAATGTCAATGCTACGGTCACACAAAGAATCTTAATGATTTGTCAATTATGTCTATCAAAAGATTTCTGGGAGACACAGTCCATAGTACGTGTTCAAATTATCAACGCAACTCTATTGTTCCCTTTATAAAATAATTTCAAAGATAATTCAATGCTTTTTGTAAGGGTGTTTGTACGGCTACGGTAAATTGACCTGGTTTGGTTAGCTCTCGCGTAAGTTTGAATTATTTTCACATGGAAAGGCAAGTACATTTATGAATAAACCCCGGCCTCCTATGAGGTCAGAACAAAAGATTGATTATTATATGTGAAGGAAAATGTGTTAATTGAATGAATATATCTTGTAAACCTTTTGTAAGGAAAATATGACAAATTATGTGCTCTTCTCCTTGGACGCAATCTTACAATATATATATCTCCTTTGAAGAGTGAAAAAGAATGTATTGATTTGTTGGTTCACCCTTCAAAGGTTTTTGTATCTCTTCTCTGGGTGAATTTGCATAGTCATTTATGCTACACTAATGTCTCAGCGGTTTTCAGTAAAGTTGAATCGTCCTTTCTTTCTTGTACTTGCAATTAAATGTGTACGCTGCGTAAATTGTGAACATGGAAAACTGGACAGGCACTTGTTTCTAATGTTATACAGATCAGTTAATGGGTCCAATATAAATAGTTGTCAGCTGTAAGACTGACGTGGTGATCTGAGGAAAGATTGAGTTTCAAATACGCTTCATTAAATGGCATTGTACAGAGAAGGACAAGTTAATGGTTAATGGTCAGATGGACAGAGAGACAGACAAACAGCAAAGTCATAGCATTAGATGCCAAAAGGCCATGGGATAAAAGTTACCCTGTACTTTTCTTCACTGTACGTGCTTATCGAGCGCGGGGGAAGGGGATGCAGCGGGGGAGAATTGTCATCTAGATCGTGCCTTAATTTGCTAATTGATCCTGCATTGGACATATTTTATTATTCATGTGTGGTCCATTGTCTTTTTTCTTGAGCTAAACACTATTTCAGACAAAAGAAAATTTCGTGAATGGAATGCTGCGATGGTGTCATCTTCTTGTGTAGCACTCATGAAAGGCTTAATATCAAAAATTAGTTAAAAGATCCCCCCCCCCACAGAGAAAACCTTAGAACTATGCCAGCCCAACATTAATCTTAAAGCTCTATTGACTGGCATTGTTCTCCCTACATCAAAACATTTTATGGGATATGTGTTTCATGTCTAGTGAGCACTTAGAATTAGGTATCTATTGTGTGTATTCTGAATTGTTCAGTGTAAAATACACATACATATATGATGAGTGACAATTAACGATGTTTCCACTATGACCTTTAAATGTCTAAGGTTAGTAGACGCGATAATCAATCTGCATAAGAGAATATAAAAACTGACATAAAAGGACTCATATCTCAACATGAAATAGCTTAAAAAGAGGACATAATCACATTTCACACTTTAGGTGTAAGTGACATTCATATGCTAGCCTTGTACTCCAATAAATATTTCTATTTCAAAGTCATACAAAGATTTATTTTCCGAAAGATTACACAACATTTATCTACGTGTGTTTAAAATCGAATGAGAGTCCACCGAACTGAAATACTGTTCAACATTTATCAGTATAAATAATCCACAATCTCATGTGTGTGTTAATCATTCTTCACTACATAACAATGTCACAATCATCACTTCTGCAAACAAACAAAAAAATACGTTGGTTGCGTGACTTGTTTTAAAGAAATGGAGGGAAAAGAACAGTGTGCACAGTGCTTGCAGCTTACAAGACTTGGCATCAATCATGGGTCGCTTGCCAGGTCTACTGAGAAACCAAACTGATATGTCAGCTAACATTGTGACGTTTGTAGTTAAATGTTGGTAAAACCACTATTTTGATTTATAATCAAGATCGCCAAAACGGCAATAAAAGTCTAATGTTGAAATGTATTTCCTATAATTCTCGCCGAAACTAGATTCTGTGTTATATTGTTTCATGCGAGACGTACTGACTTGCTGACAAAGTCATACGCGCTTGAAATACAACTACTCTGTGCAGAACAGCATAAGATTTTCAACTGTAATCATATTAGAAGACGTGTTCATGAACTCTTCTGAGCTAACAAATGAAGAAATACCACTCAAAGGATTAGTAGTATTTATGTATTCTTAGTACAAATGCGGGAGCCGAGGTAACTCAGTTGGTAGAACATCAGCTTGTCCTTAGGAAAGGCACTTAACTCCCATTTCCTTGTTTAAATTTTTTTTCTTCTGAATAAGCAATCTCTGTTAAACTGCACATGAATATGCTTTAAGAAGCTACATTGTTGGAAAAACACCTTTTTCTGTGCAAATAATATCAACAATTTGTTATAGATATTTGACTTCTTTTTATATTATGACACCAATATAATCTAACAGGTTAAAGAGTTATATTTTATTCCATGCAGGAATCGAATCAATGCCGCGAGGAACGGCAACTATATCCTAGCTTTCATGCACCAGCGAACAAACCCACACGGCCATGCGCTCATCCCCCAAAAAGGGTGGAACAAGGTCGAAGATAAGGATTCGAGGTACACGAGAACTTACTCCTTAGACAGCTGGAATTTAACACTCAACTATATGCACAAACCCACTGGATTTCTATTGAGAAATGCAAGGTATATACGTTAAATTATAATTATAAACTGACATCTGTATACCAAACAGAGAGGAAAGCGCTTATCTCTGGATCCCACTTTATATGTAAAGATTCATGATTACTTGAAAGTAATTTGTATATATAAAATGACGCCAATATAATCTAACACGTTAGAGAGTTGTAATTCGTTCCAAGCAGGAATTGAATCCATGCTGCGAGTAACGGCAACTATCGCTAAGCTCTCAGTCTTGTGTGTGTGTGTGTGTGTGTAAAAATGTGCTAAACGAGGACATCAGTGAGAATACACACCAACATACTGGAGAAACACCTCGAAACGGGGACGTCCCCGTTTTGTAATAGTGGCAGAGATGGATTTCCACGACCTTAATTAGTAATAAAAACCTTTAAATAAGCGTATCTGAGTATGTCCCCGTTTGGTTGGCATGTTGTTACATCATACCATACACAAAAGTACACACGTCCCACTCGACTCAAAATATCGTGTGTATCAGTCGAAAAACAGAGTCCCCGCGGTAAAATTCTCAATTCTCAGCTCCGCTGCCTTCTCGCGCACTTTGCTACCGAATTACTTATTGAAGATGCCATCAAGAAGATCTAACAGGATTTAAATCAGGCATGTAAGGATGAACATATATATATATATATATATATATATATATATATATATATATATATATATATATTTTCTTTTTAACACAGAGAAGAAGATCAATTATGTGTTTATTAATGGATAACCTCCTGTTCGTAACACACTTTAGCCAAATTAGACAGATCGGGAAAGAATGATAACCGAATAGACGGTTTTGGAAATATAGTGAACACCGCTTTTTCAAAATAAATTGATAAGATTTATGCAGATATTCTTCACAAAATTACGATGGGCAAGAGACTCTAACCATTCAGCTCTGCTTGTTCGTTTTATATTTGACTTACATGTGAGCCATCTGCGTTTCGAAAAGAAATACAACGCAAAATATGAACGCTTGAAATGTAGCTAAATTTTGATTTGAGTAAAAAAAAACTCTAATTCAAAGATTGTTGTTGTCTATTTGTAAGCACGTGTGTTATGATTTGAACTTTCATTAAGAAATTGTAAAAAAGGTGATTTGGTATTTTTGCATGCAGTTTAAATATTTGTCTTCATTAAATTTATTACTACTATTTAGTAATACTATTACTTCTACAAATCATCATCATAACCATCATCATCATCATCATTAATGTCACGAAATTGTATGTAATAAAATACCTTTCTATAATATATGAACGAAAATGTACATGGGTTTCGTTGCCACGTACAGCATTACCCGTGGATGTATAGTTTCAGCCTTAGCTATATCAAAATACTGAGGTCGGTTAAACCCACCGCTGCACGTAGAAAGTACCGGCGGTGAGAAACCTATCGAAAGCGATATGCGACCCTTCGACGCCGTGCAAGTTGAGCATATGAAACTAAGAAGATTTCATTGACAAGCTTACTTTGCCGTGAATGTTTACCATTCCGCTCAAGTTCCATTATTTAGGCCGTCGAATTTCATACCGTGAAGGTCTTAACGCCACGCAAGTTGAGTGACCAGAGTTTGCTGATTTACATCAACTGGCAAATTTCAGATAATCGAGGCAGCACAGGTTCTCTTGCCAACAATGTTTTCAAACATTAGCGAAGTTGTACACATTCGCAGCACATACTTTTATCGGTACATGAAAATATCCTGATAATTCCTTATATTGAGAAATTTTGGACAGGGTCTATTTTGCGAAACTAATCCGTGCTACCATAAAGTCGTGTGAATACTGTACACTGTGACGTCTGCTTCGAGTAATTGGCTAATCACTCGGTTTGAGAAATATCTTCCCAACACCGACTCCCCATAATCAACAAATAATCACCAAAATCTAACAAAGTTATAAACGGAGTCGTAAATACAAATAGCAGACGCCCTATGTTTATTATGATAATTCATGTTTTAGTCTGTTTTTGTTTTTTAAAATATAAACATGAGTCTAAACAGATCATTTTTAAATGTCAATGACTGAAGGTTTCTCTCAGTCGGACTCTCAGTTTTACCTCAGTGGCCCCAGATGTATATTTCTTTCGCTGTCTGGACCTATGATTGTAAAACTGACTGTTAAACTGACCAAGAGAGAGAGAGAGAGAGAGAATGGTGAGGTGTATTTCATAGTGTAATGCTCAGCCGCACCCTTGGTTCGTGTATCCTTGCATTAGTATATGCCTAATTTCGAACGATGTGAGTTAGGGATCAGAGATAATGGTACCCGATTAATTTATATACTACTATTATTCATGAGTGTGGACAAAACTTTAAAATCTTTGTCTTCTACGATTTTTATTGTATCATCAAGTTCTTCATTTATTTTGATATATATATATATATATATATTCTGTAGCCGCTGTGTCCGTCACGTGTTTAGTTATATTAAACATTTTTCCAGTGATGCTGTATGCTATAGTATTTATGAACATTCTTTTTCGATATGTTAGTAGTGAAAATGTAGGTGCCAAAGTATTCTGATTAAATGGCTAGTAATCTCAATTGTCACTGGTTTTAAGGAAACATATTGAATAGCAAAACCTAACGTGTTACTTTTCCTGAAAGTGATGTGTTTGTTTAGTAAGAGTAACACGTTACTTTTATAACAGGTAACATTTGGAAAAACAAAACAACAAGTTTTTAGCCAGTTGCCTGTTGAATGCAACACGTTACCTTTGGATTTTTCTCCAATAGTTCAGAAACAAACACTTTGAAAAAATTGCCACACAGGTGCTACTCGGCAGATTTAGCAGCACATAAACTAGATGTGATTGGCTGTCGCCTGAGGTTGCCCTATCATGATGTACATGGGATTATACTGCTGGCGGTAGCTGTTGCACCAATGCATCCACATAAAGCACGTGGTTGGATAATATTAATTTGTTCAATCCAGTTCTCTCCGTGTGGACACCCGGCTGTATTAGAGTTTAGTTGCATACCAAACTGATGATAACAAAGAGTATATTTTTTAATGTAATTTTAAAAATTGTAAAACGCACATGCCCGAGTCCGTACTTATATTACAAGTCAAGTAAGTTTGCACAGTTTAAGTTTTGTTCTGCATTTTTCACGCTTTCAATTTTATGGACAGTCAATGTGGATCTAACAGATTATAGTAGTTATTGGTTACTGCATTTGTATGGGAAAATATGAACGAGTTTTTCTGAGCTATACTGCACGACTTTAGGAGTGCAGTATAGCTCAGAAAAAACGAGTTCATATTTTCCTATACAAATGTAGTAACCTTTTATTATATACTCATTTAGCTTTCTACCTAAGGATGAATAACAAAAAGAACACACTACAAGAAACAAAGTTATTTAATTTCTGCTAGCTTCCAAAGTAAATACACAACCGTTCTTAAATAAATTCATGCGCACCTGGCACCGCCCAGCGACCTTTGAACTTAGTAGCGTACCGCACGCTCAGTTATTCAGTTAAAAAAGAATTCTCATTTTGGTCAACTTAAAATTGAAATTTAGAGTCATACTGTGAATGACTGCGCCTTGGAACAACTTTCCCAGTTGGTTTGGAATGGAGGGATTTTGTTTTTCTGTCGATCCAACTAAATTCTGCTGTTTTAGTTCTGGTGGACTTGAGTTATTAGCTGGGTCGATAACGTACGATGTACATGTAGCTTGGTTGAAAGTTTCTTTTGTGACTGAGTGAACTCATCCACATCGTCAGCTTTATCATCTCAACTTTAAAATGGCTCAAACAGTTTGCTTAGTTCATCCACAGAGAAATCTAATAAAGCAAAATTTCCGGTGTCTGGTACATGAGCGTACATTGTTTATTTACAATAAAAAGTAGTTCCTAAACCGCGATACTACTTTTAGACATACGAGTTGTGCAGTATGAAGCCGTGCAGTATGGAGAAATACTGCATGATTCTGACAATGCAAAGTTAATGGAGGCAAAAATTAGTATATAATAATGTCACCTTGGGAACATATTCTTCAGTTAATTTTACATACTGAAACTTAGGCGCCATGTTACGAAGTTTGTCTATAGGAATCAAGGTGCTAATTCAGCCATAGTAAACCTATGGAAACATAATGATATTAAAATTTCAATAACGTTAAATTCCTGAATGCTTATGATCAAACCTATATTTATCAGTATAGACATATCATTGATGTCAGCTTCTGTGTAGAGAAAACTATATGAAGCGCGGCATTTTCTGGATCTACCTGTGTTTGAAACATGTGTTTTCAATTCCTGACCAAAGAGTCAGGTGCTAATTTCAGTAATGAGTTTTCCTAACTCAAGTCTGTAAAAGGACTTAAATTCCATTAATAAAACATTGTCTCTATCTTTTCCAGTTACAACTAGGATACACTCTCAAAAGATTCTTTTCACTAAATTTTACTTTCATTATCGACCAATCATGGCCAGCCAAACCCATATATACTCTAAGTTATGTTCAACTATTTCTAGACTGGTTCCATTGTTTATATCATTAGTGCCCTGAGTCCTGTAGTGTTTAAGACATTGCCAACACGGGCTATTTTTAGGCATGGGGTCATTACGCGTTGCGTCACATCTGCCTAATTCGTAACCTCCCCTAATGCATATTGATGTATATTGATTACGTGGTTTAATATTTATGGATGAGTGTCTGTGTTGGGAGAGAGAAAGGAAAGAATGTGAATATATTGTTGTATATGCATGATGATATGTATATGTATGCATATGTGTGTGTGTATATGTGTGTCTGTTTGCATATAAACATGTTCCTTTGTATGAGGGCCTAAAGGTACATTAGTTCTTCAACTAAATGTGTTACTCTCTTTAAATAGTCATTACTATTATTATTATTAAAAGGGCTGCTAAAACATACAAAAATTAGATATCTGACTTGTTTTATCACCTTTTACCTCATTATCGATTATGTATCTGACTTTCCCTCATTATCAATTTGGGACCTGACTCCCCTATCCAGAATATTTTGGGTGAAAAATATAACCCGTTTCAAACATCCATAATCCATCTCTATCCCAACCCTCGAAACCTTGGGTACGAGAATTAAGTCGTCCAATATTATCGCATTTAACGCCTTTTCTCACAGTAAAACATAGGCGTACACAGAACACATTCGAGTTTCAGGCCTCCTGAACTTCTAAATGATTTATAGTCAACATGATTTGATTTTCATCCAGAACCTTAAAAAGCCTTTCCTATTGCTTCTTTATTTTCTTTTTTTTTTTTGTAGATTCTCAAGCGCCTACAATTTTATTTAATTTCAGAGCAAGAAAAATCAATTTTAAAATAAATTGTAATGTTAGTTAAACATCTTTTTTAAAAGAGACATTTGCAAAATAACTATCCTACACTTACCATGCGCTTTCCTCTTGACAGCGACGCCATGTTGTTTCACGTGCTACCAGAAAACATCAGAGCAAATTAGAATGGAGGGTATTTTGAAAGGAAAACCGACTGAATCCTGGGGAAATTTAATCTACCAAATATGTATATCTCCAGTAATTCCAATACTGCTTAATGATACCGAATGTCTTAAGCACAAAATAAACATTACAGTTTAAATGTGTAATCCTCACCAACTTGATATAGCACTTTTTCCTGTTATAAATGGGCACAAATGTCAGTATTCTCTAAAGGCTGTGTATTCTAAACCATC
This sequence comes from Margaritifera margaritifera, assembly GCA_029931535.1. Lineage (NCBI taxonomy): Eukaryota > Metazoa > Mollusca > Bivalvia > Unionida > Margaritiferidae > Margaritifera > Margaritifera margaritifera. The sequence continues at coordinate 75,404 of JAQPZY010000870.1, forward strand.
GAGATATACATAGAGAAATAAAACGATTAAAAACAATCGGTACAGACACACCTGGCTCGGAAATGTCCTTTATTTGACCTTCATATGAAATGTGCTTCTTGTTAATAACATCAGTTTTTAAAAACCTGACCGAAGGAACGTGGTGAATTGGATCTGACTTTTAGGAGACGGTGTATATGTACCTCTGGGGGGTATGGCCCCAAAAAGGTTGGGAATTTTGTATCTCATTTTCCATAACAGATTGCATTCATACTTATATATATATATATATATATATATATATATATATATATATATATATGTATATATATTCTTCAATTGTTGCACTAACATTTGCAAACACATGCTCGATGATCTGTCTCAATGATCTCCATCAAACAGTCTTTTTATTAAACGTATGTTTTAAAACTAACTTGATAAAGTATACAGATTCTCCACAATCATTTTTCATCGACATCCCAGGTGTTACCTCTTACATCAAAGGGTTTCGACCCGGCAAACAGTTGGTTCAGCTAAAAGATACCAAGCCTTTTAAACCTAATACTTGTAGGTACATACTAAACAATCAAGAACTTGCGTCTCGGCTGGCTATGGGGTTTACAAGTTCTTCTTTGTGAAATTTGGATTGTTTAGCTGTTTTTATTGCTTGAAGTAAAGAGTGCTTCCTTATTGGACTGACTTTCTCAACATACTGCATAAAAAGTTAATTTGTAATAAAATCTTATACCCAGCACACACGATACGAAGAAAACTGTGTGTCTGACAATACTGGACTCTCCTTCTGGAAACAAGAGAAAGGTTGACTATAATAGTGTGGCGTGTTATTGTACATGTATATAGGTCATCACCTGTTAGAACTCAAGATTCTAACACCAGTTTTTGTCTTGTAACTTGATGTTTAATTGGTATTGCTGGGAAGATACTAGATAAGTGAGGTGGTATCAGGCCCTCTGCTACAAAAGGATTTCCTCCAAGGTAACTTATGTAGATTGAACATACTGATTTTGATAACTGTTTTTCTTCTTCAGGTGATGACTTTGCTGATGTGGGTGGAACAGCTGCAGGAATGGGTTGATCATGCGCCATTTTAAATTGGCTTAGAACAAACTTGATCTTGTCAATTGCATCAGGGTTCCATGGATGCATGCCAGTCTTTCTGAAGGCTTTCTTGATCTGAGAAGGGGAAAAATGATCAACTGTATAGGAGAGCACTGTGGGAAACTTGGCCTTGTTTAATACTTAATGTTTGTTGATGTAACTAGTGTTGAATGCAATGGAAAATAATTTTGCTTTGTGTGGGCCCATGATATTGACACCCAGTAGAATGTGGGTTGTGTGTGGTGGCAGCTCCAACAATTCAATGTGGTTTTTTCACGCAAGTTTAATTCCATCTAAGCTTGTGTGACTGTCTTGATTATCCATGATCAGTAGCACTTGTCGAGCTGAGCCACAAAAATGCAAGATAATTGTTTTAAACCACAGCTTGAAGAGTGTACCATCCATGCACCCATTCGCTGAGTATCCAAACAATCAGGAACACACTCTTTGAGCGCCATATGGTGTAAACACCTTTCAAAAATCACAAAGGAAGAAAGAACTCTTCCACTGACGGATACGCATTTCTTTCTTTACTGATTTTGCTAATATTGATCAGAAATAAACTTTTCATTATCTAAAAATGCACAAGCGTTGGGGTTTTTCTTCTTGTATTGCCATATGTATCTTTAAAACAAATGTTACCCTTTATATATCTCTATCTATCTCTGCATTTCTCTCCCTCCCCTCTCTCTCTCTCTCTCATTAACTATCTAAATTGATATAACAACTATAATAAAGAACACAAATCTATAGGATTTATGATGTCTGTTTAATCTGGAGTAAAATCCCATAAAATCATGTACTGAGAAAACCTCATAAGATACATAAATACTGAGTGAATAAGGATTAAGTTCTCAGCTCTAATTAAATTTGAATTCTATATCTCTCATTTCATTGCCATTTCCATTACACACACACGCATTTTTGATCAACATAAATGTAAACAAAATATGTATGTTTTTTCAATACAATATTTAGGCAAAGTTTGTTAATGAACTCTTTTAAAATATTTAATAAATCTTTTTTTTATATGACCTGGAACAATTCTTGGTTGCTCTCGTGCCAATGGTAACGGTCAAAACTTTTCCATATAAGGGGCAACACTTGCTCTTCCATATGGTATTTCTGTAAGAGTTATTCCCCATTAATCGAGTTAAAAACAATAAATTCTCCCTATCTTTAAGCCTTGACCTTTCTTTGCAATAAAATATCCGAGTTATATAGACATCATTTGATACCATATTGGAGATGATTACTCATGCCATGATGAAGGATTTATATATTGTCTTAAGTGTGAAGAAGTATCCGCTTAATTCAGAATGCATTAATGTGGAAAATAAGGATATTCTTATTCACAGCGTCTATTATAGATGCGGGAATGACATTAAGGTATGGTTTTATGACGTAATTTTGGTTGACCCATTTATGGTAATAGTGTCACGTGACTCCCCGCCTGAGTACATGGAGGTGTAAGAGGCTAAATTGGGGATTGTATACTATTTCTTTACTTTAACAACTTACCTAATGCTGTTTCTTTACTGAGACTTGTCAGCTACAAACGCTCTTCTTATTTTCTAGACAGGAAAAAAAATTCGCGTGCGCTCGCGAGTTATTAGTACTAGGGCGACAATTGGTACATGGCGACAATTAGTCTTCAGCCAGTATAGCGCGGTTTATACCAAACCATTTACCAAGCCGTGAAACTAGCATTATTTTCGCTCTGTAGATCTCTCCATACTGCACATGTCCTATTGGTACTGCTTCTTATTGAATTCTATGACATTCAATGTCAGTACATTACGTGTAGCTGCCCAATTATTTCATTTTCTCTTTCGGTGCAGCAAGGCTGTTGGACTCGCGGTACTAATTATATGGAAGAATGGGAACCTGTCTAGAAATGGGTGAAGATAAAATAGATTATGTATAGATTTGGCTAGCCAGCATTGGTTGATAATGAAAAGTACAATTTGAGTAAAAAGAATCTCTTGAGAGCTTATCCTATTTGTAACGGAAAAAAGAGACAATGCTTTTTTATGGAATTTCGGTCATTTTACAGACTTGACTTTGGAACACTCATTACTGAAATTAGCACCTGATTCTTTAGGTGTGGAATTGAAAACACGTTTCAAACGCGTGTAAATCAATAAAATGCCGCAGGACATGTGACTTTATCCACCAAGAAGCTTGTATCAAGGTTGGGTCTATACTGAGAAATATAGGCTTGATGATGAACATTCGGAAATTTAAAGTTATTCAATTTTTAATATTGTGGTGTTTCATCGGTTTACTATAGGAGCTAAATTAGTACCGCGAGTCCTGTTTGCATTTTGCCACCATTTCGGTTTGTAGCCGGTTGGGTTATCATTCTGATACGTTCCGTTCTTTCCGTCTACACTATATGTTATCAAGCGCGAAATTCAGAAAGCCAGATTCATCAAGCAGAGATCGTGCTCTTTGCTGGGTGAATCTGGCTTTCGCTGCAACAGTGTCATGTTTCTGGTTGTTTGTTCTCGGAAAAATATGTTGAGAATTATGTGTCCCTGCGGTTTTTTTCACAAACATTACGTGACTTTCATTTAATATTTTCGAATAGTTTTTTTACAACAACGTTGGAAAGGGTTTTTTGTTGATATCACGTGACTATTGGACCTCTGATGTCATGGACATGTAGGCTGCGAGATGTGACTAGCTATGCAAATGGCCAGTACCAGGTCAAATTTCATCAACGTTGTGGTTTCATCTAGTCTGTCAGTGGAATAAAGACGTAACCAATGTTATGCTCGCAATTTCTGAGAAAATAAATAATCTTCCTTATTTTATCGATAATATCATGTCCGCTTTCCGCTTCCTCTGCATGCGTTATTAAAGGGGTGAGTGGGTGTGTTGGCCAAATCGTGCAAAACATCAGTTTTAAAACAAGATGTGTAATCCAATCAGAAAAAAAACAATAATTTGCTTCAAATAATTGGTCTTATCTGCGCCTTGGGCATCCTTCTTAAGTTATATATAGCTTTTATAGTGCATGCGCATTGGACATTATATATGTTTGATTTTGCGAGGAGCGTCTACTAAAAAACCGAATTGTGAAAATTAAATTTTCACTAAGAGAATTCCAAACTTATTTATAGTTAGAAATAGCCAGCGATCATAATTGTTTTGGCAAAGTACGTCAGAAACTGTCAGGTGCATAGATACATATCATTGTATTGTATCGCATATATGAACTTCAAAGTGACCGCTCAACAATTATATTGAGTTATCGTTAAATACTACGTACTCATTGGTTGTTACTACTAACTATTGCAAAAGTATGTCACAGTGTCCTACTGTTCAAGGCCAGTGACCACAGCTGCTTTTGAATATATAGTCATGAAATGTGATGGGTGTATTCACATTTGAAATCACCACAGACAGAAGGTACATGTAGGTAGAAGTGACATACATGTACCTTTCATGCTTCATTGAATAGTATCAGTTTCATGGACACTAATGCGTGTGTGGTCATGAAACGTGATGTGTGCATTCACCTTTATCATTGATACTAGGGCCCATAAATGTAAATTGTGATTGTAATGACCCACTTTTATTGATGCCTCCTGCGGTCTCGGTGAGGAAGAATAGTAGGCCCGATGCGCTCTCCTGCGGCCTCGGTGAGGAAGAATAGTAGGCCCGATGCGCTCTCCTGCATGTCGTAAGAGGCTAGTAATGTAGGCAACCTTTTTGCCCTGGCTTACATAATATAATCATGTTACAGTGATATATATATATATATATATATATATATATATATTTATATAAAGAGAGAGAGAGAGAGAGATATGCGCGCCTTGATCTTTCTTTTGTATGACTTTATTGAGATACCTAAACTTGCTCGGCACTATATAACTACTGCTAATGTTCCGTTCAAAGTTTTAGAAACTATGAGCGTGAAGAAAGAGAAAAATGTTTAATTTGGATTGATCTCATGAATGGCAAACGTGGTAGCAATTCTCATGCTATTTCACTTGCGTGCAATCTTGGTACTTTTCTAATGTTCCAATTTATACTAGTAGACAGGTAATTACGGCAAATGTGCAAGTATGGTCTTCTCCGATGCTCACAGCTAATGACTGACCTATCAAATTTTACCTGGTGTCAATAACCATTCTTCTTTTTTTAAAGATCAGTTATTGTAGCGATTGGTAGAAATTGTCTTGAGGGCGTATTTCAAAGTTTAAAGTTTCAAAATCTATTAATTGTGTAACTGCCTGACGTTGAAATATGTCTGTATCCTTGATCCTTCTTCTCGTGCGGAAGTCCCACACAAAAGGTGCTCTATTTAACAATATTAGCAAACATTGAAATTTACCACTGCACGACTTGCACAATGGGCTTTAGATAATCGCACACAGCGACAGTGTAGGCACGGGCAGCTTTGCTAAGGAACATGCCGATTGGTGAAAATGGTCCATGTCACTGGTCACTCAGAACTTGTCGGCTCTGGTTTGTTTATTCCGGAAAATGATGGATTATCTCCCATTGCGAAGCTCACCTGTGTCATTGCCTCCTGTTAATATTGTCCCATAAGTCCTGAGCAATACATCGGCATGATTAACAAGAAATAGTTTTCATGAAAACTTACCTTCAGCAGCTACAACAGCTGGGTGCTAAGGTATACCATCTATGGATATAATGGGTTATTGATTTTTTCCCCTATTTTGTTTTTAGAGTACGTATTGTTGGCTCTAAAAATAGAACAAGTAAAAACATGGGAACGAACCCAGCTTGATAGTGTATGACCTCTCAATACCCTTGGATGCATTGGTGCTACTAGTTTGATCCCGCATTTGAAGACTTTACATTGAATAGCTTTACCTTATTTTAATGTTCTTTAGGTGTTACATTAACATTTGCGAATGCATGCTCGAGGAACTGTATCATTACTCTCCATCAGTCTTTTCATTAAACCTATGTTATAAATGCTGCCATCCCTGGGATACACTATACTCTAATCTCAGGTCATCCTGACAACACGTACTAAAATATAATTTAAAAAGAAAAATATATAAAAATGCCCACAAAGTTTATTCAGTAATTCACTGGGTATTACTCTAAACATCAATGGGCTTTGATCCGGACCCAACTGGTTCAGCTAAAAGACGGCAAAATTTTTAGAAAAGCTAATACTTGTGTGTTCAGTCATCACCGTATGTACCTCATGTACGTTATCTCAACTTATCTAGTGTGAGAGGGAGCTCACTTTCTCAGAAATTTTCAGTGGATGTTTTGCTGTTTGAAAATTACACAAGTGTTGTTCACAGTACGCCAATTTGATTTCGACCCTCATTTTTCTTTCAGGAATGTGAGAAAAAGAATCCTTCATTATGCTTCAGTTTAAGATAGGAACATTCCACCTTCGGGACCAACATTTTGAGTCAGACACGAACCTCGTGTCTGACACAAAATTCTGACCCTCGGGTGGAATTTTCATATCACACACTAATGTCCGGATTAAAATAGAAGGAGGCCCTGCAGCTATTTAAAAAAGCGGGCCACCCCTACCCCTTTACAACACCCCCCCCCCCCAAAAAAAAGTACCGTTTCATTGCGTTGCCGGGTATTCCGCCTTTAATCATCTGGCTTTGCCTACACCGATGCATATGAAGAATTATATTATTATTTAACGGCAGGAGAAATGTTATTGTCAGTTTGTATAGTACCAGTCATACAGGTCAAGTAGGCGTTCTGTACCGACTACTTCAGTAATGGGTGTCAATGTTTAGAATTTGATTACACATACCTTTAAATGTCGATTATTCACTTTATTTGAATCCTCATACAACCAAATTTCTTTGGAAGGTAATTATTTACACGCTCAGAGAAATACATACAGCAAAACTCGATGTCAAAGTACGTGCACATTTTTGGACGAGGTCAACCTAAAGATGTGATCCAGTACAAAACTGGATTGAATGTTGCGCGCTGTGGTGTCACAATAAAGCTGCGCGTGTTGAAATAAATTCGTACTACCCTATTATTTACTACGATAGATCAGACGTCCTCTTTTCTTGACCGAGTTTAATACTGGTCACCACTGTAAAAGTCCATAGCGATCATTAATTTTCGTCTTGAAGTTTTTTGATGACATTTAAGGTGCAGAGCATTCAACAATCAGGATTGAGTAGACTATATTAGTATTAAATTTAGAACAACAATGAATATTTAATTTAATTTGAGCAAATGAACCAACATGACCACGTTGACATACACTTTAGTGGCAGTTGAAAGCGTTCCTCTGCGAACATTTATATTTCTTTTCATGTGTCAAGGTGTTGAAATTAGAGCCAGTTACACCTGTACCATATCTATGTAATCTCTTTGATTCCTATTATAACCCAGTTTTTCCACTTTTTCTCAAAATACGGTGCGTGTAGCAAAGTATTAATACCGCAAAGTTTTTCGAACAGTTTTCCAAACAGGTGAGTGTAGCTACACAAGAAATTTGGAATTTATTCAAACATTAACTAAGAAAAATTATTCTTTATCTGCATCTTAGTTATGAAGAAATGGTCCTTGTAAATGTGGGATGAGCTAAATTTGACATCATACAAGTGTATACACATGGCACTATTTACTGTTCTGAACCTGGAACTGACCTGCCTTAAGCATCCATCTTCGTCATTATAATATGCATGTTGACCAAATGACTTAAAATGACCACGGTTGAAATTATAGATTACAATTAATTCTAACTGCTGGAACTGCCTAGATTACATTATTGTAATCACAAATACGTATAAATATTTAATCAGCTACCGCTGGAACAAATAATTGATCTTTTTTTAGTGTCCAAAACGTCACCAAAAATTCATTAAGTCCAAAATATTCACATTCATATTTTGCATTGCAGGTGTAAAGCTGAGATTATTGACCTATAACAACAGTGAAAGATATGGTCTGATTACATGACCACTACGGTGTGAAGGCATCTGTATATTCTCTCTCTCTCTCTCTCTCTCTCTCTCTCTCTCTCTCTCTCTGTACATTTATAGGGGTTGTTTCAAAATATATTCGAAATGTTTTGGACTTTGTTATCTTTTTAGTGACACCCATCCCCACCTCCTTCCGGATTTGGAGTGAAATGTAGGAAACGGTGGAAACTTTAGCGTGCTGTCAAATAATAATAATAATAATAATAATAATAATTATTATTATTATTATTATTATTATTATTACATCGTGACGCTCGTCTTTGTTATCTTTTTAGTGACACCCATCCCCATCTCCTTCCGGATTTGGATTGAAATGTAGGAAACGGTGGAAACTTTAGCGTGCTGCCAAAAAATAATAATAATAATAATAATAATTATTATTATTATTATTATTATTATTATTATTATTATTATTACATCGTGACGCTTGTCTTTGCAGGTCATTATATTTATACTTTTTTTTACATTGTGTCACATGATTGGGCTGAATGATTTGCCTGTCACGTGACTGGCTCAATGATTTTTGTCTGTCATATGATCTGGCAGAATGATTCGCCTGTCACATGATTGAGCTGAATGATTTGCATCTTATAAAATTCACCATTAGGATCCCTTTTTAAGGAAAAAAGAAAGGATGAAAAAGATAGAAGAAAAGAAAAGAATTACTTTTCATTCTTCTATCAATGTTACTTTGTTTGAAATGATATATAGCTACGCCACCATTAAGCGCACTTTCCGCCTTTCTAACATGTAGATTTTGCCTTAAGTACACAGAAACGCAACATACCGCTCAGAAAACAAGAACAAGAAGAATATCATCTTTAATTAATTTTTTTTAATCTCTGATGTGAAATGTTATTTTAAACAATCCTAATTTTCTAACAACTATAATTTCAACGTAAGATCAGAAGTCATCTTAATAGCGATAATTATCCATTACAAACATTTTAATTTTAGAAAAAGTCCATGCTTACTTCGTAGAAGAAACAGTATCATATACGAAATAAAATGAAAACACACAAATATAACAAATACAAACATTTAGTCATTTACAAAACAAACATAACGAAAAGGTTAAAAATAAATACATGTGCAAATAAGTGATAACTATACCAGAAACTTAGCGTCACCTGGATGCTTGCGTCTTCAGATAAGACAGTGAAACCAGTCTATGAATGACACGCAAGGGAAAGGTCAGTTCGGTCCTTTGTTGACAGGCGACCTTTGTATACAGTTGGAATATCTAAGTGAAATGAAATTTCTCAAAATGGAGGTATTCGGTAGGGCAGGTTTCACTCTATTGCATGATGGCAGGCGTCAGACTAGTAGGTTCTAAAATTGTACAAATACAACTTTGGCATACAGATGCCAGTATTAGGTTTGAAAAAATGTATTATGCAGTTAAGTGAATTGGACATCAATTATGTATCAATTATTTCCATCTGATGATCAATGCGTTTGAAAATGATGAGTCTGAATTACAGTCGTCTCATGCCATTCGACCATGTACGACTATGCATATACCTTGAAGTGTGAATAAATTAATGACATTTAATTTTAGAAAAATGAGTATGTGTTGATGAACTAAACATGCAACAATATTCTTGACACCTTACCAAATTACCATGAACACAATGTTAAGGTAAACCTCTGTATATTTTGCATTCAACTAATATAACAAAATTAGTCATACTTATATCTAAATATCCTTTTCTACATAAAACTTATCCAAATATATTTGATCAGTCAAAAATGGAGAAACTTGTAATATATTGTTATTAGATAAGATAAGAATTCTTTATTTCAGACTGCATGGTCCATACACCTAAATTAAAATATGAATGTATTTTAAACATGAAATGTCATAGGAGTCTTATGTACAAATATAGAGATACAACTACAGAATATGTCTGTCATTGTTAAGAACAACATTATGTCAGACAAAATTTAAAGAGTAATGTGTTCCATCTGTTGATAATCCGAGAATTAAAACGAATATTTTCTAAGAGGCACTATATATAGACAGAGGGTAAAAAAAAGAGAGACAAAATTGATAACGGCGCAGTTACAGGGCAGTTTCTCAACGTTTTAAGCTAATCGAACTCTTCGTCAGAGGAACAAAAACGCATAAAAAGAAACAGATACTTAACACTAAAACATATATATATATATATATATATATATATATATATATATATATATATATATATATATATACCTGTGTATGTGTGAAAGCATTAACACTGTTGCAATTAATAGTACTTTCATGTGCACTTTCATCTTGTACGTTCCTACCATAATAGAGACAAACTAATCCCTAGAGTCATTAGCGCCTTGTGCAAACTCAGCCATTCCAAAAAGGGGGCTGGCGAAGTCACCGCAAGAATGGTTGGCTAAATGGACGATACATTTGATGCAGAGCGTGGCTTTTTCAGAAATCTACACAAAAAGGGATAACGGAATACTACATTTGCTTGATAAATAGAGAGGAGAAAAGTTTGACGTGTCAATTGTCAGTGGCCTCTGGATCTAATTTTCTTAAATTGGACATGTCAATTGTCAGTGGCCTCTGGATCTAATTTTCTGAAATAAACACCTACGCATTCTTTTCATTTCTCCCTCCCTCAATAGATGCGATTGACATGTCTTCTCTGGACCATCATAGAACGATGATTCACTGTCTGTGATCTGAGATTTTATTATTGATCCACTATAGGCGACTTCAGTGAGCATGTTGACTTAGAGTCACCTTTATTAACTAGTACATGTTGCATCTGAAGACATGACTGGGTAAATTTATCCATCCATTTCAGTAAACCAGTGCTTATGACTTGCTATTGTCATCGTGTCCTTTTGGGGCTGAAAAGCATGTGTTTGTCACGATATGAACAGCTCTGTCGTCAAAAATGACTTATCTGTTTGGTCATCCATTCTCTCCTTATCCGCACCAGGCACTGAAAATACAGGGAAAATTAATAATCTTAGCCAAAAAACAACAAAAGGACCAACTCCCCACAGTGGCTTATCTGTAAAAATGTAGAGATTTAGTATAATACACAAGAGAAAAAACTGCGCAATTCTTTACTTAATGAAATTGAGCATAATGTCGATGACGCTATAGGGTAGCACGTGCGCTGACGTCACAATATACCCGTGAAGTAACAATATACCACATCTGGACCGCCACACTTCGTCCTAGTCCAGTACGTCCGTTATGTATCTATAACTACACATTTTAACAAAACCTTTGTAACAAGCATGTAGATTGGTTAAAATTGCATCACGTGACGCAGACAACTTTAAATTATCAGTTCATAATACCATAAACGACCTATTTATGTATTCATGCGACCTTCTTGTGTGCTTTGACAATATTTGTAAACAATGGTTAAAACCTAGTTCTGTTATTTATTACTTGGGATTCGTTAATATTTTTATGACTATTTGTAATAATACAAATTGATCTTCATATTTTACATGATTCACGAATTCATGTAGCTTGAAAATCGATCACACACTATTCACTAACGGCCTTCGATTCATGCAGTGTGCAATCGATCTTCAAACTTCATGACTTCATGAATCCTGTAAAATATGAAGTTCAATTCTTAAATGTAACTGTCGATCTGATGGAATGCATGCAAGAACGTTTTATTTGTGACGTCATAATGCTTACGCATACACCATGCGACCAGCTTTAAATAGATAGGGAAAAGTCTATCAAGAGACAACAACATAGCAACAGTGGTCTACGTTAAATAAAATTAAAATTAAACTTATATCACTATATTCAGAGTTTAATAAAATGAGAAAAAAGATCGTTTCACCTCAATAAAACAAAAACAAATAAAACAAACAGCAATAAATAAGAAAGTTATTTCTCTTTTATAAGGTGAGTACCAATGGAGAGTAAATCTTGCTGAAATAAATTTATGAGGAATTCCTTATAAAAACCCAATATGCAACAACGAGATATATATAGTCTAACTACGTCCGGTTCTTGTTCCTTTGTTCTTGATAGAATTTCAATGCGTGCAATAAGAACCCGGTCAAAGTTCTAGTATACTATATCGCGAAGACGATGTACTGAGGTTTAGATGGTCTAATGGTGAAAAGAGCCTTAAGGCAGCGATATCTGCTGACAGAGTATGAGCTGTACGGTGAGTGTTCAAAAGAAGTGTCAGGGTACATTACGGTTTCCTGCTTCTGATGTATCGTAATTTCTCAAGTATAACATTCGAACAGCATAGACCCATATCTGTCAATGCGTTGTACGCCGTAGGATCAGAGCCTACACTGTTCATTCCGCTTTTGATACTTGCACAAACAGCGTAGACCTTGAACTGCCGGTGCATTATGCCACGGCATATCTGGGTCAAGGCTGTTTGCAGTTGGGTGTGCATTATACCCTGGAAATTCGGTAAGATTGCGTGAATATCCAGAGTTAGTCGAAATTTTACGATTATATATGTCCTCACCTTCCGTGATTTCCTTGAGGGCAAGGGAGGCAGCTTCGAGTAATTCTTGATCGGCACTGTCACGTCTAAGTATTCTTTGTAGTAAGGGAATACACTCATCGGACACGTTTGAATGTTTTTTTCCTGAAACGCAAGAGACCACAATTTATTAGCATTCAGCCATCTAACCATTACTATCTCAGTGAACTTTGTTATGTTTCGAACATATATTTGTATCTTACATGCACCAAATTCTCCTTTGATTTGTCTGTCTATCTGCATGTATGCATGTTTGTGAATTATGAACTATATCAACAACAAAAGTTCTGAAATCTAAAAATCATGTTCATTTCTCGGTGCTAACATTGATCGGGGTCTATTTTGGGGACATGCCACTATTTCTTTGAATACGAAGGACTAAAAGTATATACAAGTTGTTTGTACCAAAGTCATATACATGCAAAGAGAGCACAAATGAGCTGCCAAAATTATGTAGTTAATAATGACAAAGAATGGTTCACAAAAAAAAAAATGATAATAATTCAAAGGCCAATCGACACATTCTTTGGGCAGGGACACGAGAACTTCACTTCATACCAAATTTGGTTTAAATACATAATTCTAATGTTATTGAGTAAAGATTGAAGGATGAAGTTATAAGTCAAATATGAGACATAATTCCGTACAGTTTTTCTTAAAAACGATAAAAATCGAACTTGACATAGGTCTTTTTAATGTAAAGGCTCGTACCAAATTTGATTTCAATCTATGTAGTCCTTTAAAGGATATTGAGCTCAAACAAAATGTCTAACGGACATAATGGAACGGAAGGACATGGTAAGACAATATGCTTCCTCTATAGATATAGCAGGCGATAAAACTGAAGAAAAAAAAAGCTAGTGTAATGGCGACCTTCAATTTCGATTTATTTATAGGAAAGGGAAACAGCCTACCCATTTCATTTTGCTTTCCGACGGATGCTAGGATATGACAACCCGATAACTGAATGTCTTCTTCGGTGGGAAACGTGTTCATGACGCCTGAGATAGTCGATGAAACCTTTCCAATGTCGTCTGCATTCTCCAAACCTGTGAAAAAGAATTAAATTACCGTTAAGTACGTCAATTTTCCCTGCAGTTTCTTTCACCAATATAGTTCACAAACCATTTCAGGGCAAAGTACTTTCACCGCGCTCCCACCCCATACCCAGAGAAAAATATTTTGAGGCAGCAAAGGAGGTTGACAAAAATCGCGGCCACTTATTGATGACCCGCAGAGCACGCGAGAATAATCACACGCTTATTTGTGTGTGTGTGTGTGTGTGTGTGTGTGTGTGTGTGTGTGTGTATTAACAGGTATCTTCAAGTTCTTTTTTAGATCAGCGATAGCTAAGGCGGTGAACGCGTGACCAGAGAAGGATCCGGTTGGATTCCGACCATCGGCTCAGCCCAAATCGGCTACCGTGGTGTCTCCTTGGTCAATGAACTTTACTCTGCTTCCTTTGGCATTATATATCCTTCAAGGTGTTGCTGTACCGTAGACCACCAAACCAACCCAAGCCAGCACTAATTAAGTTTTCACCGAAAACTTTAAGAAATGCATTTTCTCCACAAGCTATTAGAAATGCCGGAATTGACAATTTGTTAAAGATTTAGGTGAAATCAAAGGGAACATTTATTTTCACTGTAATAAAAGTTACAGATATAGATATATTAATTCAAGTAATGTAAATATGGAAAATACAGCCAAAGATTGATTTCATGGAAAGACGTGATTTCCAGCTGGCTTCAAATATACTCACCTACTTTACAAAGGTTTTCCACTACGATAAGTGCGAGAATGTTCAATTGATATTCCTTTCTGTGGTAATCCATCGCCTTTAAAATGGTATGTAATATGCCAAGTTGGGTAAGTAGCGCTAACCTTGACTCTGGAATGATAGAAATTATATTTCATTGTATGCAGTAACTCTTAAGTAACGCACCAGTCATAACACACATAACGCACCTGCCTTGTTGACATAATAAACGCCAGAGTAAGGAATAATGGTTTACTCGTGTTCAACGTAAATTTGGCTTCATATAAGGACTTCACTTAGACAAAAAGATTTGTAACAAAAAAAATATATGCTTACCCACATAAAGATGTAATATATATATATATATATATATATATATATATATATATATATATATATATATATATATATATATATATATATATATGTATATACATACATACATACATACATACAGACGCAGAAAGAGACCTATAAAAAAGAGAGTCATATGTGCGTGGAAGAATAAACTGCCCAGTGGACACGGCTGAAAGAGCGTTTTGAGAAGACTACATAAATCGTGATATAAGGAAACATACATTGTTTTGACAATTAAGCCTCAAAAATGTTTGTTGTAATACCAGATAGGAGAAATCCACATTTAAATACGCTAGCCGGAGGACTAGCTCGTACAATTCGTATATATTATCTAAATATCTTAAGTTTGTAAGGTTTAGTATTGGTGGCTGCATTATAAAAATACTACTGTCATGGTAACACACTAGTTCCGCATTTCTATGGTCCCGAATTCCATCCCCAGTGCCGGCAAGTGCGGGAATTTGCGTGTCTTCCACTTAATAGACCACATCACGCCAGCATCTGGACTATCAAGGATACCTAAGCAAAATTTACTGTAGTAAGTCGTTAAGAATAATCGTGCAACGAATTTGAATTTTTTTTAAAAAAAAGTTAAAATGTATACCATCGTCAGAAAGACAAGCCAATGTCCCACAGGCGACGACTTGTACATCTAGATCCGAAACTAATGACGCCATGACCTTTAAAACCACTTGCAGCACGTGCCGGTTCACAAGCTTCTGCCATTTTTCTGGGCCTTTGTCAGCAAGAGTAAAAAGAATATAAAGTTGAGAGGTGCAAGACTTATATTTATAAGTTTAAAGTGACAATGATAAAATTACAACATTTCATGAAGCACAATCTCGAATATGCTTTTTGCTTTTATCAACAGTATACAAGAATTTTCTCCTTAGATTAAAAAATAATTTGAATTAAAATTGTAAAATAAAGTTTAATGTGAAATTAATTAAACGTGAAAATAGGACTTTACTTCAGAAAACAATACCCTCTTACTTTGAATATTATATGAAACAATATGTGTGAAATAGGTTTGGATTGGTTTGGTGTTTTACGGCACACAACACAAGTACGTTGTTTAGTGCCGAGGCAATTGGAGTACAGTCCCTTGCCCAAGGGCACACCACTGTAGCTGACCTAGGCTGGTCCAGTGGTAGAATTCCAACCCGCACCCTTGCGGTCGTGTGAAATAGATATAAAATACGTGTCTTTGATAAAATGTGATTACTTTTATGTCTTCCCAATGCAGAATTGTATGTCATATTGACAGTTACCGGTTGTTAAGAGGGCCACAATTTTACAGCCACATCTCTGTATATCATGGTCTGTAGGAAACTTTTCCATTATATCTGTCACTGTAGAAAACGCGTCCTGCGTGATCGTCATGGTTGTATTACTTCCTGTGATATTTTGAAGAAATAAACATAAATATACTTCAAAATGAGAAGTGGTATTTGCATTGTATATCATAACTGTATTACTAAAATCTACTTTCTGCATTTAAAATTAATTAGATTAAAGCACCTTCTATCATGGTTACGTTTCCTTATCGAATTGAAAACGGAAAATTTCATTTTCAGGCCTCAACGCCACATTGAGTCAACTTTATTTTTTATTTTTGTGCTTATTTATTCCATCACACCGGTTGCAAACATTTTGTTCGGTGTATACCATGTTAGAGTACAAAATTAGTATCTCCTTTCTATGACATCATTGTTTGCTTTATTGACGTCATTGATTACTCTCTACACAAGAAACTAATTAATCAAAATATACGAAGAAAACATTCCAATATCGAACAATTTTCATACGATAGAGTTGAACAGCAACGAGCAATGACAAAATTCATTAATTTGTCTGACAAAAATGAGACTTATGAACGTCCCGTAAAAACTGTTTCTCTTCAAAACTAGAAATCTATTGAATTATGAACCATGAAGAAATTAATTGCAAGCATTTGCACTTGCAAAACTTTACTCCAGAACTAAAATTGAAGTCTTGAAGATGATCACACAAAATGCATTATAATTATGCCGTCTATAATACAGATTCAAATGAAGAACAGAGAAATTTATTTTGAATTGGCTTACCCCAGATTAAGACGTTCTGATAAAATGAACATAGGCTATTCGCAATGCCAGCATCACTACCACACATGTCTTTCCGATGTAACAACGTTTTCTCAATATCATCAAGAACAGCCTTTGGAACCCCTATAGTGAAATCAAGCAATATATTGTTAGATAAAGATTCAAACAAATTAAAAGTGAGAAGTTTTAGACACATGGTTATCATCGAATATTTTAATGTGACCGAAATGGAAATGTATTACAAAATACGTATAAATTAAGCGTATTAATGTGTTAATCTAGAGGAATTTTGGCAATATGCCCCTATTGCAATTCAAAATCAGAAATCTTCTCCACAAAAAGCTTGTTTTAACATTACTTTAAACCTATGGTGTTTTATGATTGAAATTTACTGACATTGAAACAAATGTACAAGATTAGGTAAGCCATTCTCTTGTTACAAAGTTGTCAACTAAAGTAATTTGGAAGGATTTACTATCGCCACCTGTATAAAAAGTCTTTTTTTGACGACTTTTAACCAAAACCAGAGCCAATGAAAAGGCTTTGTATTTTACACAAGATCGAATTCAGAAATGTGATAGTTTTAGAGCAAGGGTAATTTTGTTCAAACACACTCTCGCGTGACTCCATTAAATCTGGACCTAACTATTTCGGTTGAAAATCTCGCGCAGCCACTAATCGGAACATCATCGACCTTTTCCGTCAAGTCGAGAAAGAAACCTCGGATGTAACTAAGAGGACGTCACAATTGGAAAATTGTCAGCCTTTTCTCTTGCAACATATCTGATGCACTCCGCCATGAACGAATCACCAAACCCATCGAATTTATATCAGGGTTCCCGCGGGTCATGGATAATATATGTATTCCTACAACCACATACGAGGTTATTTCTGGACTTGACGAAAATGGCGAAGCGATGTTTCAATTGGCGCATTCACCTGAAAGTCTGCTTAATGAGATCATGTCTAGGGTAATTGACTTTAAGGTTTATTATGTATAACATTCTGTTCAGAGCTCACACATACCTTTTCTTGAGAGCTGAGCAAGGAGTTGGCATCCAAAGTACTGTATGTCCATCGAAGATGAAAAAGATGAAATGACTGTCTTTACCACAGACACTCCCTCCTCGTCAACTAAACTCCAACATGCATTATCTGAATAAGAGCAAATCTTGTCCATTTTAGACAAAAGCAGTTGGATGGCTTTTGTCTTTATGATAGGCGACCGATATTAATATAAAACTAAGGAGAGAAAAGGATGAATATACATATATATATATATATATATATATATATATATATATATATATATATATATATATATATATATACACACACACTGCCAGATAGATAACTTCCACAAAGATTATATCAAATGCCAGGGATTTCCTTCAGTTACACTTTCGTGCTGCAAGATATTGTTTGTGTAAAAGGTTTGTTAAAAAATGTAAAATTTATAACAATTAAGAATAATAATTCGCGCGATGAAAATATCAGTGTTTTTGTTCACCTCCCGACAAATACATTCCCTGCATATTTTCAGAGAAAGTCACAAAATGCCCTTTCCGTAAAGATTTCACACTTAATTGAATTCGGCAATTTGTGAAAAAAATCCACACAGTGGATAGTCAGTATGAGAGAGAGAGAGAGAGCGAGAGAGAGAGAGAGAGAGAGCGAGAGAGAGAGAGAGAGCGAGAGAGAGAGAGAGAGAGAGCGAGAGAGAGAGAGAGAGAGCGAGAGAGAGAGAGAGAGAGATCCATGTACCTAGCTCCATGAGGTTATTTAACGTTCTCAGCGCACACAGCTGCAGATTTTCCTCATTGGGAAATAACTTCATTGCATTTAATACGGCTGGAACCGCCCCGCTTTTGAGGACACGGACCTTGTTTCCTGTATCTGCAATACATCAGAATGTAGGTAGAGAGTTAATGAAAAAACTAATCAATCAATGGAAAATTTCTTTAAAAGTTCTGTTCTGTGGTATGATAAGTTTCTACCGTAGAAAAAAAATTAATCAAATCAATAATGTCATTTTATTACAGCATATAATCTAATCAAGCCATTCATAATTAATATTATTTATTTAATATTTCTAGGGTATATAATGGTAAATATCATCTCCGATTCCGATGATATTTTTTGTCATTTAGAACGAAAAGTAAATAAAAGATATATACAGTTGGGACATTATACTCATATATACAGTGCTAGCTAAAATAGTTTTTTTTAGAAATAAAAATGATATATTTTGTTTTCAAACTATAAAAGCTACTAAAAAGTAATGAAAAAATACTAGTATAAAAGACATAATATAGTTTTAGGAATAATTTCAAGCATAGAAGTTATGAAAAAGAATGATCTGGAAAGCGTTGTACCATCTGCAGATACATTGGTCAGGGCAACACAGCCGTATTCCTGTATGATAAGAGTCCTGTCGAGATTAAGCATTGCCAGAACGACTGCATCAGGGGCACCCGCTGACACCAGACTGGTTCGTAATTCCGCTGATTGAAAAAGTAAGGTAAACTTAATCAAAAATTTTCAAATATAAAATAGTATCTTGGAAAATTTGAGTATTTGTTTTCAAGTAACATGCATCGATACATTTGTTTAATTGGACACCAGTTTCTTCTTCGACAGTGATAACTTATTACAATTGCTTTCATAATACTGAAATGCATTTTTTTGTTGAGCAGGAAAATATCTTTTGAAAGTCATTCTATGAAATGTTCAGGTTTTTTGTTTTTGGGGGGATAAGGTAGGGCATAAAATGCAGTCATTAGGAATCTATTCGGTGATGATAAAGGCAATGATTTTGCAAGAGGCTCCGAGCTATAAACCTTCTACACAAAACTTTGGCATCCAAGTGACACGACACGTAGTGACGTTGAAATGCACACACACACACACACACACACACGTAAGAAATGTAGATTGTTTCAATTACATTCTAGTACAAGAATTCGAAATATACTAGTACTCTAGTAATATTTATGCTTTATTTGTCATATTTTCGTAAAGCAATTTACATTCTAAATACAAGCTGTAGTCGATTTACTTTCCCCTTTCCTAAATATAAGCTTACTATTTACAGCCACATTTCCTATGGCCCGGCAGCCATTTGTCTGGATGTTGGCGTTATCTTCTAATCGTCTCATTGTGGAGAGGAGAGCTTCCAAACCTCCAATTCTCACCATCTCTTCCTGGACAGTTCCTATAAATGAACGAATCTTTATGTAACACATGTCCAAACTTGTATGTAATGGTGGAAGCTTTAATTCTGCTTTATGTTGGTAATAGTAGTAGACTATCTCATGATTCGTCGGCAGATCTGGGTCTGTGCTCTTCGCTTGAAATCTCAAGTAGAAGGAACTGATTAGACCTTGATCTGCCTGTGCATTATGTAACTGTCGATTTATCATTTGGGTCAACGATGTTCGCCGTTTCGCTCAAGTTGTTAACTAGCAAACACGAAAGTCAAAATTTTCTGGAAAAATTTAAGGCTACTTCTAGTGTTTACCAAATTTACAAGGTATATATCTTATAAAACAGAATAAATGAAAGATAATTAATTTAGCCATTTCTTTGCAAGAAAAATAGTTTTGGTCATGTATAATACATCTGTAGTAAGATAATGAAAGGCACAGAATGGTTTCATATTTGTCTCTTGTTCTTTTCCTTTCTCGACAATCTCTGTCTGTCTGTCTGTCTGTCTGTCTCTCTGTCTCTTGTATTGAAAAAAACTATCACAAAAAAGACTCATGTCCGATATTCCTTTTAAGGACAAAATTTGTGACCGAATCATTTCGTGGTGATCCCGGGGACAGAATGGTAACAGACTGACTCCGCATATCGTTGTAATCTTAATAATTAATTTTCAGATTATAAGCAGAACATCACGTTCTCGGGCCTTTCTTTCAAACGGAAATACATCTCAAATGTATGACGAAAAGTTCCGATTAATGTATGAATTTGGACGTATTCATATGCATAATACATAAAAGCGTTTTCTAGAAACTAATGAAAGGCGCGAGACTGGTTTCATATTTGTCACTCCTTTCCCTTCTAGACAATCCGTCTGTCTGTCTGTCTGTCTGTCTGTCTGTCTCTCTCTCTCTCTCTCTCTCTCTCTCTCTCTCTCTCTCTCTCTCTCTCTCTCTCGAATTGAAAAAAAACTATCACAAAAAGACTTATGTCCAATATTCCTTTTAAGGACAAAATTTGTGACCGAATCATTTCATGGTGATCCCGGGGACAGGATGGTAACAGACTGATTCCGCATATCGTTGTAATCTTAATAATTAATTTTCAGATTATAAGCAGAACAGCACGTTCTCGCGCCTTTCTTTCAAACGGAAATACAAATGTATGACGAAAAGGACATATTGGAACTTTTTAAATCACTTTGCAAAAGCATAGCTGCGCCTGATAAGGACAAGAGACGAGAAGTTAAGCAACTTAAAAGCAAGACTTCCAGTTAATTTATGAATTTGGACATATTCATATGCATAATACATAAAAGCGTTTTCTAGAAACTAATGAAAGGCGCGAGAGTATGCGATTGAACAAAGTTAAAGTGCCTCACTATTTCCGGTCACGAGGTAAGCCAGAGCGTTGGTGATCTCTTCCTGTAGTTCTATATTGTCTTGTATCTGCCGAATATCTCTGACCAGAATCGAGACTGCCATCCTCTCATCTTCTTTGTTCATTCTAAATTCTAATTATAGAAAACCATGTCACAAAGTCTTAATGGAATGTGTTCTTCAAGTGTCTAACTATTTCCGCAAAAATTAAATCAGCGACAATTACAACATACTTTATTCAACACAAAGACGCTTGTCCTATTAAACTTACATGGTTTTAATCAAACAAAGCAGAGATATCAACAATACTTGAGCGAAATGACATGTGAATTATAATTTACTTGCTAAGCTTGATTCGAAACACTTTAATTTGATGTGTGTTATATTTATTTATACACATGTACATGTATTCAAGTACATTACGTGGGCAAACATTCAGAGTAAAAGTGACTATCTATCTTCGCTCTTTTATAAAAGATCGCCATTGAAAAAAATATATGCATCTTTGTTTTAAAATGGCTGTGTCAATGTTGAAATATGATACAACGAGATTAGAATAAGTATGAATAAAATAGTGATTTTGCACGTGAACTACCATCATATTTCTTGTATTTGCCATTGGCTAACCTGGACTGAAAGTTATAACACCTTTTTAAAGTAAGTTTGAACTTTGACTCAAACTTTAATTATCTAAATCTTTTGAATAGAGTTACTTCAATCAAATTTAAAGGATTTTAAAGATTAAACCACTTACTCTTTACATATATTTTGTAGAAATAATATTTGTAAAATTAATTTGCAACCTGGATCAAAGGTATGCATTAAAAAGGCTGTCTCCTGGGTTGAGAAGCACTATGATCTTGCTCATTTGTCGTGGAATGCGCGATCAACCTCGAGCTGCGCTGTATGACCTCTGGCCCAGTAATTCTTAATACTCAGTCGATAAGCTAATAATATGGTAATGAAGAATTTAAAAGTTATCACATTACCTAATACTGACAGATTACAAAGAACCCAGGCCCCGTATTCCTGGATACTGACGTCATTGGGAAACGTGGTAATGGCTTTGTACAAAACTCTGGTCACATCCTCAGAATTCAAATCCTCCAAAGCCTCACCTTAATAATAATAATAATAATAATAATAATAATAATAGTAATAATAATGACAACAACAACACGAACATCAACATTGTACCATATGGAACTTTCCCATACTCTTCACTATTTGTCAATGAGCTTACATCGGGATAAATACAGCTGGAGTTTTTAGTAAATACTTTTATTTAAAATAATTTTGTCTGTCTGATGAGCGCTAAGATTGTTATCTATTAAAGAAAGGTTTTCTGAGCTTAAATCATTTGATTTTGGAGAAAGATAACAATCTAATTCAACTTTTCATGAAACTTTCGCAAAGTACTCATTGTACAATATTAACAATAAACAAACTTCGAGTAGCAGGGATTTGTTTCATAGTAAGTGTACATATAAAAAGAACAATCGTCTTCTCTTTTTTATATACATCACAAAGTCTTCTTTTTTATATGCATCACAAGACAAGACGAATCTTGAAACAATATGTAATATATATGTCGACAAATGTAATCCTGAATTTGAAATTCAAACGATACCACAGAGAGATCTTTGTAATGATCACTCCTTACACAAATCGGGCCTTGATACGACAAGATAGCTAATTTGATGAAAAGAGTTCCTTTATAGGTAAATCTATCAATTTTAAATTGAGTAATCACATTGCAAGCTGTAAAGTAAAATGTAAAGTTATCTGAGTTCCAAGTACTTGCAACTGTCGATATTGTTGTCAAGAGTCATGTTTACAAGTGATCGTGCCTTTCTTTTTGTAAATCTGTTGTCACTTAATTGCTTAATGCATGTTTTATCGATGACTAATCTCATTTTAGTTTCGCTAGACGGGTACTAAGTTCGTATCCAAAACCCTAACATTATAAAGAAGTACGATGTATTTCTGGCAAATACCGTTCTTACCCAAGTGTAATGCCCCATCTGTAAACAACGCAGATCCAGATCTGCCGTAGCATAATACGTTAGTAGATCCGTGTCTACGTTGTTTGATTGAAATCATTAAGTAAACGATAAATTCTGGCCTACAGATCATAAAACCTAGTGCTTCAATCTGAGATCGAGATTCTAATATTAGCCAATCAGAGACGACTTTTCAAATGCAACATCATTTGTGATTGATTAAAAGAAAATCTCAAGCTCAAACTTAAGCTCAAGAGTTGTATGATTTCCGGGCCTGATCTTCCGGCTCATAAGTAGATCAGAGTCTATGCTGTTAGCCATTGGTTGCTCCTTAAACACAAGCTAAGACGGATAGATAGTATGACAGATAAAAGTGTCGTGTTTTGAGAGTGGATTAAAGGTCAGAAATAAAGGATATCAAATGAATATTCATTAAAGATAAAATTTATACAACGACTTGATGTCATTCATGGTGGTACAAGAATGTGCCATGTGTTCTAATGAATCGAAAGTCCAAGATTAAGAATCTCAGAAAACTGTTAATTTGATATTCAATCTGAAAGCACTTAATATTTATTTGCCACGCAACTCGTGTCGTATTTCAGTATGCATCGAGTTCCTTAAAATTAATGTATAATGAACGCGAGTTTGAGATTCTGTCTGTCTAATAACTGCAAAGACTTTACATTGCTCATTATAATCTGTTGTAGAAAGGTATATTTCGAGCCACCATGATTGCAGCAGACTACTACACACCTTAAGCATCACCACCCATCCCATTTTTATTTATTTTTGTATTATTTTTTTTTATTTTTATTTTTTATTTATTTTTATTTTTTTTTCGTTTTATGCGCAACCCAAAGCAATAAAATTAAAAGATCATAGATAATTTAAATGAATACCTTTTCTTGTTAGACAAGCCAGTGCCCAGCAGCCACTTTCCTGGACATTTCTATCTTCCGGAAATGACGTCATGGCTATTAAAACAGCCTGTGGTGCATTAGCACTCGCAACATCTACACATGTTTCGTCTGTGAATCGTAATAGAATCGAAAATTTAGATTTCAGACAAAGTGAGGTATGTAGAAAAGGACTACAAAATTAAAAACAACTAATTTTATATTTTATTTATTTCGATAAAGCAGCAAATTAAAGTCGAATTATGCATTTCTGCACTCGACAAATGTGCTTGTTATTTAACTAATTGCGAATCTTTCTCTTTATTACCGTGGAGGACTGGACCCGCTTTGCAAGTTTTATCTTTCTTATAGAAAATTTACGCCAACGATAGAAAAGTATTTGAAATGTACGCAGAAGATAAGTAAAAACTTGTTATTTATTTTTGTTTTGACTACAGTTAACGCTCATGATATATATGGAAATCTAGTCACCAAATTGTACTTAGTTTTGTCGTCATTGTCAAAATATTACGGAGTCTTGGGACCATAGATCAGATAACTTTTTCGCTCATGGGATGAACAAATTGAGGTCACAGTTCATAATTGAATTATTTATGGTTGACTTCACAGTGCCTTACTTGTAAGAAAATGCCAGTTCACGAATATTACTAAAATATATGTAGAGCAGATCAATCAAAGATATTAAAAACAATACAGTTGAAACAGATAACGCTTTGCAACAGATGTCGTAACGTATACGTACTTAAATGTCGTAAAATATATGTAGCGCACGTACTATGACTTTAGTTATGAGCAGTGTGAAGGGGTTGTATTGATATGGATCGTTTGTCCATTATATACTGGAAATTAAACGTCTAAATTCAAGGGATTTATTTCATTAATTTATTTTTTTTCTCGATATTTTAGAAATGTTGTTACGGATTTTACAGCAAATAATACCTAGGATAATGGATTATTTTACGATATGTTGAAATGGATATAGATTCATTTCCACGCACTCACCCTATCCACCTCATTCTCAGTAATTGACTTACCATGGGAAGCGAAGAGACCTAGGGATCTACAGCCGTTCTGCAGGACATCTGCGTTATCCTTACATCTGCTCATCATCGATATAATACAGTGAACAGCACCAATATACATGAGGGACCGTGCGGTTTCAGCCTCTGTGAAAACAAAACTTAAAACGTATATTCAAAAGTTAATCGATTTTCATAAAATGGCAAAACACTATGTCATTGGGTTAAGTATCAGAAATGCGATTCTAAATTATAGTCGAAGCTAGTTAATCGGACTCTCTTTAATCCGAATCTCTTTATATATGGCGGAATGAGTGAGAAATGATGTATTGAGTGTCAATTAAACTTCGACCCCTTTATTCGATAGTCTGGATTTCGTACTTATTAAAGGGTAAGGTTTAAGACGTATCAGAAACTTAAACCGTTTAATTATAATCATCATTACATGCTAAAAGTTTCTTTGTGTATGAATTCTTGATGGACATTCGCGTCTAAATCAATAAGATAGCAGTTATTAAGCAATCAATTAGTTTTGATATTTTCCATCAGTAGCTTCATTCCAAGCTTGTAAAGGCTCTGCGGTGGCCCATTGGTTAACGTGCAGAAGTCGAGACCAGAAGGGTGCGGGTTCGAATCCTACCCAGACCAGGCCTGATCGGCTACCGTGGTGTGTCTCTTGGCAAGACTTTTACTTCAATTGCCCCAGCACAATATAACGATATATAATGTTGATGTACCGGTAAAACACCAATCAACCAATCAATCTTAGTTAAACAAAACTTTAAAAATATTCTATTGGGTATGGTCCAGCTTAATTTGTGTGCTGATATAGAACAAATCTCATTGACAAATCTATTATGCCGATTGAGAATGGTACGATGATATAGAACAAATCTCATTGATAAGACGGTATTATGCCGATTGAGAATGGTACGCTGATATAGAACAAATCTCATAGATAAGATAGTATTATGCCGATTGAAAATGGTACCCTGATATAGAACATATCTCATAGATAAGACAGTATTATGCCGATTGAGAATGGTACGCGCATACCCGACTCATGCATAGCTCCTAAAGGATGAACCTCGACCATAGTGCATACACTGCCAGTGTCAAACTCGACCATAGTGCATACACTGCCAGTGTCAACCTCGACCATAGTGCATACACTGCCAGTGTCAAACTCGACCATAGTGCATACACTGCCAGTGTCAACCTCGACCATAGTGCATATACTGCCAGTGTCAACCTCGACCATAGTGCATACACTGTCGGTGTCAACCTCGACCATAGTGCATACACTACCAGTGTCCACTAGACAGTGGAACACATTCTTGTCGAGTGTATCGACGTCCACTCTATGAAAATGAATGTGTTTTTTTTTATGTGAACTGGATGTTGATGTCCCACCCAAGAAAATCTAGGACCTTTTTGAGGGAATGCGGTTGATATAACAAATTTTGACCCATTATTTTATATTTTTTTACCTTAATATTTTATTTTATATACATTTGACAGAATTATAACATCCCTACCTTTTGTCTTTTGTATTGTGGTGCTTCGTGTTTGTATTTATTTGAAAGGGTTTATCTTTGGAAACTTTTGTGCACAATTCTTCATTTTTACATTTTTACAACATCACTTTTAATTGGCAATATATAGCCATTATTGTGCTAACGTGCCTTTAAATGCTAACACATACATACATACATGCATACATACATACATACATACATACATACATACATACATACATACATACATACATACATACATACATACATACATACATACTTACATACATACATACTTACATACATACTAACATACATACATACATTCTCCGTGTTAGGACATATTTTTTTTCGCAAATCACATTTTTTTTTTATCACAGGATTTTATTAATGTGTCTGCTCCCGCTTGTATATTTTGTGCTTTATTATTTTTACAGTACTCACCGACGCTTGCAATATTGCCAAGGATGATGCAGCATTTCTTCACAATGGTGACGTCATCGATCAAACGTGACATAATGGTCAAGAAGTCACCCTGTCGCCCAGTTTTTATTATGTTGTCTTGTAGCCCTTCTGCAATAATAATAATAATAATAATAATAATAATAATAATAATAATAATAATAATAATAATAATATTAATAATAATAAACATCACTTCTTGGATTGTTGTAAGTGAGCAGCCAAGACACCTATGTCTTGCTGAGATTAAACACATACTTTATGTCAAGATTATCGTGGTTTCCATACACCTCTTCCAACGTAATTTCCAGCTGGATTATAATGTTAATTATACCTTTCAAACTTTATGAGAGGAAAAAATACATGTTGGATATAAGACAACCGTCTTAAATTTTATATATATAGGTTTGAAAGTTAACTGAACTTGCATTGCAATGAAACAAAAACATAATCTAAATATAAATTGTATTTCATAGATTTATACTTGGCATGGTTCGTTTTCTGTCATTCGCAATTTCGAGGTCAATTATACGGATCATACCTCGAATGTATGCGAGAGCTGCCATTCGGACCACCTAGGCTTTTTACGAAACAAGGATTGATCGAGAAGTTGCGAATGCATTAAACTATTATTTCATTCGCAGCATCTCGGTCAGTCCAATTGTAGAAATACCCGAAGTGGTCCAAATAGATTGCGGTTTCTTTTTATGTCCGGTGAACAATATATATATATATATATATATATATATATATATATATATATATATATATATATATATATATATATATATATATATCTGTAAATTACTGCGCCGACAAACATCCGAGGCATATTTTTTGTCTCGCAGAAATAGCAGAGGTGGTCCGAATGATTTTCTATATCGCTGCCTAAGAGATCATCAACCCCTTTTCTCGCACATGACCAAATTGGTCGCACGCGAGTTTAATCCAAATAAGTAAGATCAACCCCTTATTCTATTACACCTAATCTACCATGACAACTGGGAATCCATCATAAAGGGATGATTGGAGGGATTTCATATTAGTAAGTTTGATAGCTCATACCTAAAGACGATATACATCCGAATATATCCAGAATGGTTCTTTGTAATTCGAGTCTGTCAGGATACCGTTTTAATACTTCAAAGAGGACGCTGACCCCGTCATGTTCACATACTGAACCACAGCTACTTCCTGAAATTATTGAGGGCGTAGACATTGAAATACCATTTTCAAGTGAAATTGAGAGTTTTTTTAAAGATAAAAAAAGTTTGTGTCAACGATGAGGAATGCTTTCTATGTGTTACATACATTTGATATGATAATGACTTGAATATTGATGGAGTAATTCATGTTAGACGTCAACTCTATAAAATGTAAGCTATATAGAGTGAAAAACCATGAACACCCCTTCTCCGACATTTAAGGCGAGTTCACATGCAGTTTTTGAGCTGAGAGAGAGAGAGAGAGAGAGAGAGAGAGAGAGAGAGAGAGATGGGGGGGGGCGCTAATTATACAGTGGTAAACTGAACACTGCAGTTTGTCCATCTGCCATCCTGTTTCAAACTGTAAATTTTACCTTGCAAGTTTACCATCTTCCGTTGTACAGCAGGGCTCTTTATTGTATTGCTATAAAATAAAAACTCGTAATTATCACACATTACTCTGTATTATGATAAACTCGACAAAAGTCAGGAGACTAAAGTGGCTTACCCGATCTCCGGGCTAGTTTCAGCAGTGCTTCGCATGCATCGTCTTGTATTGCAGGCTTGTCCACAAATCTGTGAATGGCGTCGATAAGGCAACCAATGGCTTTGTGTTGAGTCATGATTACTTCAATACTGTCTGATAAGAAAAATAGACCGCTATTTAAATATCAAGACCAAGAATTTGTACAATTATTTATGCAACAATAGTAAACACGGTTTTTATCTTTCAGAACCATGGACTTTTTACTAAGAGTGTGGAATGGAAGGATTGTGTGGCCTCTACAGCGCGTGTATGTACAAGATTACAATTAGGCATTAACGGCGTATAAGGAAGACTAGACGCTGGTACTGAAGCCATTAAGCCCAGAGTATGTTTCAATAAGAGTGTCTTGCTTCTAAGGAACATATAAGCCACGATGATAACTTAATTTAGTTAAGAATATGCTTCGATTGCATATGTTGGCTGTGGGTTTCTATAGTCAGTGCTGCTTCTAAATATGTATCAATGCAAACCGCCGAAAAAAAAATGGATAAAGAGAGTTTCTTTTAGATGGGTTTCAATTATTTCATACTTCATATTTCTTTTCTGTTCTCCGTTAATACGAACAATATGTTCAAGGCTCTCGAAATGTAAATTTTCGGCATCCGAAAAGAGTGGCCAAAAGTTGGTTTAACCCTGAATGAGTGGTTTCACTTGAAGAATCAAGTGTTACTCTCGTCTGCGATATTATTGGCAATATTTTGTTTCTCCCTCAAATAATTATAAAAATATTATTCTTGAAAGAGGATAACTGTTTATAAAACGTTTAAAACAAATAGATAAAAGAGTGAATGACAGGAAACAGGTGGAAAGTTGAAGTCTGCACACCCCTGCAAGGAGAAAAAACGAGACACCATAATTCTAGCTTTAACAATACGAGTGCCTTCAACATTAAAGGATGAGATGAAAGCTTACTGTTTGCGGTAACGGAGGAAATAGGGGTATGGAATTATTAAAGCATTTGTAACAGGAACTTTCTTATGTCACCGGCATAACGGCTAGTTAAAATATAGACAAGACAGTGGTTATTGAGTGACTGACAATCTCGGTTTTTATTTCGCAGACAAGAAAATGTAATTGCAAAAGGATTTTTCCTCTGAACCGGGATTTTAAAAAAAAAAAATTTTTGTTATTTTTTCATCTCAAGATAATTGATTTTTTGTTCAACTAATATAATGGCTATAATAGAACTGTTTTGCTATAAATCAGAACAAGAATATTTTTTTCAAGCTATTTCAGAGTCGGATTTTTTTTTCTTAAATAGTATCTCCAACCCCCTCTGAAAATGTAATGGTCGGTCCCTTACACGCAACGCAATGCCACAGCTTCACACACGCATCGCTATTATATGACGTCACAAAGAAATAAGCGTGAATAGGATTCTTTTATTCAGTGAGAATTTACGATGGACGAGGGCTAAATGAAGATGAAAAATTTAATTTTAAAGTTATAACATTGTAAAAAGATTATCAAATTTGAACAGAAACGTATTCATGTGGACTCGTTGTTCTGGCGGGTCGACTCGAAAGCTCTTTGCCCACTGCGACAATATATGACTTGTATATCAAGAGCACATATCCATACAGGACAAAATGTTGTACTTCTTGAATGTCCTTTATAGACAGATTTCACTAAAGTGCGCTCAAGCTGTGTATGATGATAAAATGTAATCGGGGAGGGGGGGGCTATTTTTTATTTCAAGTACACATAAACAACTTTCAACTCATATTGGGGGTCTCGAAGGTACCATGGCAGCATATAGCGGTATCCAAGGCGGAGGAAATCGGAGCTAAGTCGGTGGAAGAAAAAAACAGAATAAATATAGGTGGCCGAGATTTCTTAAGCATGAAGGAACTGAGAATTGAATCCTGGATCATCGCAGTTTAAATGAGAGTTGCTGCTTTAACCAGGTCAAGCGAAAATTGTATTTTAGTTGAGGTATTGATGTCGGGTTTGTATATGTCATGTTTCATGATGTGCTAGTAATATCAAACCAATATGACCAGCATTGTTTAATTCTTGTAGAGGGTGGGTGTATAACAATTATTAAAAACAGACTATATTGACTTTGATCACGCTTATAATAGTTTGTGTTACCTTCAATTGATATTTCTGCTAAGTTTTTGCAGCACTTTAACTGGGTGCTGAAGTCGTCTGCTTTTTCCTGCATTTCTCTGATGATCGATATGATGGAACTCTTACGATATGCCAAAATGTCTGAATCTGAAAACCAGATTGTTATATACAACTAATAAATTGTTTCTATTCTGAATTTGACAATCAGACTGTCACACACAACTAATAAAGTGTTTCTATTCTGAATTTGAACACCAGATTGTCATATACAACTAATAAATTGTTTCTATTCTGAATTTTAAAACCAGATTGTCATATACAACTAATAAAGTGTTTCTAGTCCGAATATGACAAACAGATTGTCACACACAACTAATAAAGTGTTTCAAGTCTTTATGAAAATCAGATTGTCATATACAACTAATAAAGTGTTTCTGGTCTTCATGAAAAAAACTTTCCAAGTGAATTTGGCTTTTTGTTCTGTGCCTCCTCTTATGCGTATAAATCTTTCCGTGTGTATGCACACACACACACACACACACACACACACACACACACACACACACACACACATATATATATATAGATAGATAGATAGATAGATAGATAGATAGATAGATAGATAGATAGATAGATAGATAGATAGATAGATAGACAGATAGATAGATAGATAGATAGATAGATAAAGAGAGAGAGAGAGGGGGTAGCGTAAAAGAATTGCGATTATTAAATTACATATTGTGCTGAATGGGATTTTCTTTCTAGATTAATTTAACCGTCTCTTTTTTTTCTTTTTTTTTTTTCCCCTCTTTTTTGTTTTTCTTCTATTTTCTCCTAAAGGAATGGAGCATGTCTCATATTCCACATTTTGCTATGATTAATAATCTCATTCTTTAAGACTCTCGCGTGGTTCCAAGAGAGTTCGCCACATGAAGCCAAGCGAGAGGTCTGGTTGGACGAGACTACTGTGACGATTGAAATACAAATTACATCAGTCATTTTTGCAAAACGCGCACATAATAAACCTTTTATAAACAATCGTAGCTGCCCATGTCAATATTTGTAACTATGTTAATGATATTGCACGAGGGATTTCGTATAGAGTTATTTTGCGGGCAGAAGCACATGCTAACAGAAAATCTAAAACGTTTCACTCGTTACTTGTGATGCCCGTAACGGTCATACTCACGATTTGGCGGCATCTTATCCTTTCTGAGTGCGTCGTTTTTGTCTGTGGTATTCTTTATCAAATCTCGTTCTTGCACTTCTAAAATAGACAATATTAGCGGGTTGTTTTTTTTAAATATTCCACAGTAGAAAGAAAAAATATTTCCTTGTATTTTCTCTCATTTTGGACAATAATATGTTTTGATACTGAAGAATGATCAAAACAATTTCTTGTTTGTTATGCACGTGTCCACGCCACTCTGTCAACAGAAATCACGTTTATCAGGATTTGTCTTTCAAATAGGATTAACTATTTCTACATCAATCGACAAAGTTACATACATACATGCATACATACATACATACATACATACATACATACATACATACATACATACATACATACATACATACATACATACATACATACATACATACATACATTTCGTAAATAATTTAATTGATTTGTAATGAATACTGTAAGAATACCGATCATTAACGTTTTTATAAGTTGAAACGTTTGCCGGAGAGTTCGGCAGAAAGAGTTTTAACCATGGACTTTACCCTCGTGTACTGGAAAACGTTCGAATTGAGCAAACCGTGATTGATCCATATTATCTTCTCTATCCGGATATATTTGCTTATCATCGTATGATTTTATGTACCAAGGTGGATGGATAGATGGCTGCCTGTTCTGTTGGAATATATTGTGACTTTGCGGGCAACGTTGTACGTATTGTAATTCATATAATACGATCGAAAATACGGACTAAAATTGAATCTATAATACACCACTCATCGTATAATGTCTTTTCTTTTTTTTTACATGTTTTTATGATTTATTTATAAATTCATAATCATGACAAAATCCGATAAATATGAACGTGTTTGTTTAGGTAAATTGGTCATGATTACCCAGTTCGAGTTCTGGATAATGATCCTACCATTTTATCTGTTACTGTATCTCTGACGTCAACCATGGTATCAACCAATCGGAAGTCGATGTTCCTTCACTTGAAGAGGTGATTTACTCGGTTTTTATCCTTATAGCTTCAAAAACTTAAGTGCAAAATACAATCTTGAAACAACGCTTCCTTCTTGTTTTCGGTGAAATTTGTGTCAATCAAAGCATCAAAACATTTGTTCCCCATGTATTATGAGCTTATTTCTATAGTTTGGAAAATAGTGGTGTTGACAATTTTACACAAGACTAAGGATACAGTCTGAATGAACCAATTGGTTGAACCTATCGGAAACAGAGCTCTAACCCGAATGAACAGGTTATGGATCATACTCCGCACAGTGGGTTACCTCCCTTTGGAAAGATAAGACCACTACCACAATGATGTAAATTTGGTCGTAAAATGCCACCTAGAGAAAACCGTACGTTATAATACCTACATTACACTCAATTCATACTGCATTTTCTGCAATCATTTTTATACAATGGCTTTAGTGCAGAATGTGAAGATCTCACCTAATAAGTAGGTGGAAAATGTCAGGAATTCTTTACTTGCAGAGATCGAGCACGAGGCTGACGACGTTACAAGGTAGCACGCGACAGACGCCACAATATACCAATGACGTCACAATGAAGCACATTTGAACCGCCTTACGTAGCCTGGTTGTTTGTACCTCGTTTTTGATTGGAATCTGTGATAATAGGTATAAGGTAGGATCCAGTCAACGTGCCCGTGTATTAGGTTTAAATGATCCTAGGGTCAAAACAGCCTACCGGCAGCGATATATTCTGCAAGAGTATGAGCTGTGAGTAGCGTGATTACGGATTGTAGATCATTTATAATCGCATAAATTTGCGAGGAGTATCAATTGCGGATTTGTATCGCTCGCGATTATCCATCATTTTAGTATACGGGTCAGAATCGTGTTTCTGGTAGGCGAAAACATTCGGTTTACTCAGACCTTATCCTCAGTCCCATGTCAGTACTCTTAACCCTAGTAATTTCAATTCTAGTTAGAATAAAATAAAAAAATGTGGAAAGCGGATTTCGTTATGCTATAATGTGACACATATGTCTTGAGAAACAAAAACATCACAGTTTTATCATTGTATATACTGTCAAAATTAAAGGAACTGTTATAACAAATAGCGAGTCAATCACCTATTCGAATGAATGAATAGCGACTTCTGATTGGCTAATTCCCGAGATGACATTCATTGTAAAATTGTAGATTAATACACAGAAATTTGTGAAGAGCACGTGTTGTGTGATTCCCGTTGATCTTGAATTCAAGTGTTCGGGAAATAATCCAGAGACTCAATGTTTGCAAAAACAAGCTTGTCGAGAGAACTCAATGATTTACAGCAGTTTTATTTATGATCGATTCGAGCTGAACAGCGTCGATTTAATTTAGATAGTGCATTTCAAAATCCCAAAACCGTGTACAAACTTACCGAAGAACCTTTGGACATTGACGTCTAAAATGCGAACATTATATATATTATATTTTAAAGAATATAAGTTGCTTCGACAAATGTAAAAGAAGCATTTTTTTTTTTTTTTTTTTTTTTTATCTATCCCTAAAACAATAAGACTTACGCTCAAATAAATGAAAGAAGAACAAGAGTAGAGGAGGAAAATGAAAATGATGGGCAAGGAACATGATTCTCAAGTTCGTTGCATTTTTTTCGTTTTCATTTTAGAAGTGATAATCCATGTAAATAAATTCTATACCAGACTTATTCCAGATAAGACGAAACAGAGGAGTGTTATCTGTAAGAAACGTATAAACTAGTTGATGCATTGAGTAAATAAAAGAGTAAATGATAGTATTCTAAAGTTTATTGGCCTATATTGAGGCAATGAGTAAATAAAAGAGTAAATGATAGTATTCTAAAGTTTATTGGCCTATATTGAGGCAACGAGTAAATAAAAGAGTAAATGATAGTATTCTAAAGTTTATTGGCCTATATATGTGGAAAACGATGAGTAGATGAGCTTTTCATAACTGGATCTTCTGCTGTCGATACAATGCATTAAAACGTGTAGCTTTTTTCATATTTTATTATCTGTTGCGTATACCATGTATTGAAATGTAAGCGTTACAAATTTAAATTAATGTAAATCTTCCATTTGTGTTTTGTTTGCATGCTTCAGCAAAACTTTAAAAAACCCACAAACAAATAAGTTTCAAAAAAGCCCAATCAGAACAACATCAGCAATAATACTATTAATAATTTGCTGCATAATTT
Organism: Margaritifera margaritifera; assembly: GCA_029931535.1. Classification (NCBI taxonomy): domain Eukaryota; kingdom Metazoa; phylum Mollusca; class Bivalvia; order Unionida; family Margaritiferidae; genus Margaritifera; species Margaritifera margaritifera. Next base: position 110,882 of record JAQPZY010000870.1, read on the forward strand.
TTATTTACCTCATATGCCGCTCAGATTCCGGTGTAGAAAGGTAAATTGAACAAAGAAAGAACAATCTTTTCGTCTCAGATCTTATGGCTCAATAACTAGGGTGCTTAACTTTACCTTATATATGTGCATTCTCAACCGTAGTGTACACACCCTGAATTAAGTTATACACCTGGGCATTAATTGGGATAAATCCAGACTCCACGTTATTGTTATCTGATTTATGATCAGTAATCGGAACACGTTTTGGTTTTCTGATGAAATTCCTAATATATCCAAAAACCTCCAAGGCTCCACTATATTCAGTTTGTTGTTTGGTTAGGAAAGCAAAAGAGTTTTGGTAGGAAAAAAAAACATTAAGTGGCAGAGGGCAGAATAAGCATGCCAGGTAATCTGTTTATGGCAGGGATGTTCTTGTAACTGTTGAGCAGGTGTGTGATTTTGCTTTATTAAGACTACCTATTGCTGCGAAGAGGAGGAGACAATGACCTAATTTTAATGCACTAGGGATCATAGGTACAATTTTTAGACTCACTCGCATGTCCAAGCTGGACAGGTTAGTACTATCGTAAGTTCCGCCCCCTATACATCTATTGACCATACATGTATGTCCCATTGAAAGAATTACATATCCCAACTTAAACAGCAGGGACAGAAGAGGAATATTTCCTAATTTATAATATGCATATGTTTAAATGCCACCCTCGTAACAATACGTCTGTGAGAAAGCATAACGCGGAAAGTATGAACAGTCCAACCATACTTTTTGTGTTTGTTTGAGTGTGTATATGTGTGTGTATTTTGTTTGTGTCTGTTGAGATGTACACCTGTGTATTTATAAGCTTTGTTTACCAGATTAATGTGGAAAGAAAACAACAAGAAAAAGAGAAAAAAAGGAAAACCATATAATGATATTACATTTTTTTCATGAGAGGGATCGGATTTCATTATAAGTGAACCACTGAGAAGAGCCAACAGCTCAATTACATTATGCAATAGAAAGTCCCATATCACTAACAGAAAGTCCCATATCACTAACAGAAAGTCCCATATCACTAATATTTCAAGCAGGAGCAACTATTTTATTAGGCTTTGAGCCTTAACTTTCGCATGGTCGCAATACCAAACTAAAACCATCGCTAACTGTAAAACAACAACAGAAAAATAAAACAAATTGTTTGGAGAAGAGTTGTCATGTGGGTGTAGATCATGATCAAATAACAGGTATAATTAATTGACCGTTCTAGTCTTTACTCTCAATATTGAACTATAATGACTAAGATTGTAGAAATAATTATTTATTTTTCTTATTGGACCTGTGAAAGAGCCTACAGGTGGACTGTGTGGTCTGTTTACATTCGGGAGAGTCATGTAGTATCATAATTAATTTTGATTCAAGGATTAAATTTTAACATACTGTATATTATCATAACCTTTTAATAATAAGAAATGTATTGATTATTATCTAGAATACCTAACTAAGTAAGTGTAGTTTGCTGTTAATGTTGAACGCTATGTTGTCAATCATATTTAACACATGCTTATTTCAAAGAATTCAGTTCTTTGTTTTTTCCTTTAATGAACCAGTCGTTGTAAAGACTAAGAAAATACCACCTTCTGACCATACACAAAACCTGATGTTCTCAATATATATATATATATATATATATATATATATATATATATATATATATATATATATATATATATATATATACAGATGGGGTGTTATGGGGGTTGGTGCGTGCAGGCAAGGCGATTGGTGCCGTAACCCGCGGACCCAGGTTCGAATCTCAGTAGGGACGAATTTAAAAATTATCTAAACTGTATGACAATATTCATTCTCATTATATAATTTCACTCTATATTATCACGCATCCTTTAACACTTTCCACTCTGTCTGGTAGATATTTGTACCTGTCTATATTAATTTCTATATGTCTAGATTTCTGTCATAGGAATCCGGAGTGAATGTATTAGAAGAGAGTCTAATTACTGGGTCGACATGCGAGTGTGTCTGTTACGCACGATTTATATATAAACCTGTATTTAACGGGAAAAAATGGGCTGACTCATTCTGTCACGTATGAACATGTGTCAGCCAAGACTTGTATGTGTAAAATAAAAAGGTACCATGAAAATCTGTATATTCTGTATATTGTTCTCCTAAGTCAGGTGTCGATTTCAACATGTATTTATCTATCTATTTATTTATCTATCTATCTATTAGTGCATGCATGTACCCATAAACTTGAAAAGGAGGGTGTCACTTTTTCTAAATGAGGTGTCGGTTAGAATATCTATATATCTATTTACCTATCAGCCTACATACCTACGAATGTATGTATGTATGTATGTATGTATGTATGTATGTATGTATGTATGTATGTATGTATGTATGTATGTATGTATGTATGTATGTATGTATGTATGTATGTATGTATGTATGTATGTATGTATGTATGTATGTATCGAACTAACTAACTATGCAATTCCGTACCCAGGAATTTCGAAAGGGGAATATCACTTCAATTGGCTTGGGGTCTGGCACAAAAACACGAGGACGTATCTATATACGGCATGATTGATGATGTTTAAAATAGAAAATCCTTTTAAGAATATCCATGACAGATGACTCAGCCATGATATAAATAGAAAAGCTAAACAAATTTGTCCCTCTATGGTAAATTTGGATGTGTACAAAGAGATTATGGGAAAGGCGTTCCTAGGACAGTCATGACAGTATCTGTAAAATTCATGCCTTCAAAAGCATTTACACAGACAACAAATTTAATTAAATATCTCGTGTTTGAAAAAAGGGACCAACTAGATGAATTATATTATAAATAAATAAATTAATTAATTAATAAACAAACAAACTTTTATACCGGAAATTGATGCTAATTTGAATTTATCTTTATTAATCGATCGAAAGGATCGAACCATGTGTATGTATGTACGTATGTATGTATGTATGTATGTATGTATGTATGTATGTATGTATGTATGTATGTATGTATGTATGTATGTATGTATGTATGTATGTATGTATGTATGTTTGTATGTATGTATGTATGTATGTATGTATGTATGTATGTATGTATGAATGTATCTATGAATGTATGTATGTATCTATGTATGTATGTATCTATGTATGTAAGCAGCTAAAAGGTAATTAGGCAGGCAAACAGGCATATGCGTCCGCTGGGTGGGGGGCATGGGGTTTTATATATATATATATATATATATATATATATATATATATATATATATATCCCTTTGATTTTGGCTTTGCCCCTCTCCCCACCCGAATTATGGTTTTGCCCCCCCCCCCCCCCCCCCCCGGAAAAATTCCTGCGAACCCCCATGCAACCATGCAAGCAGGCAGGTATGTTCGAGGTAGATGAGTACGGGAGTAGATTATAGATTAATCGGTTGGTAGGAAGGTTGGTAAGATAGCACGCAACCGCGTTGTATACCTGAAACTTAAAAATGTAATGACCAAATAAGTTTGAGCTTCAACATAGAAATTATTATTGATTAAATGTTACAAATTGTTTGCAATTATTACTCACGCTTGGAATCTGTTTGTCTGCATTCAACTTCGACCACTCTACCACATGAGCACGTCACAACATGTAAAGTTGGCTTTGCCGTAGAAACGGTTTCAACCTCATATTTACCGTCTTCGGTTAACGCATCAACCGTCCCTTTCCGTAGTACGATAGACGGTATATTTGCAGAATATGTACTTCGTGGGGGACGCAGACTCAAGCGTCTTGCCGACTCAGCACCGGAACCTGAAGAGATGCTGCTCCTTCTGGAAAGAATGCTGTCCGTTGAGCTTTTTGGTGTGGCCAGCATTACGGTAGAGTCTTTCCTGTTTTTAGAGGACTCTACAACTGAATTCATCAAGGACTGTTTCCGGCGTGCCGCTGCAATACTGCCTGATTCCATGATAGAATTCGACGTCATTTACCTGTCGATGAATGTAACTTGTCTGAATATAGTTGACCATGCTGTTCGTGCTGTTATGTTTGAATATAAATAAGAATCATAGTCGAATGCTTGTAATTCGAAGACAACAACAAATGAAGTACGATATGAATTTTTGAGATACATTCAACTCATCTTAAACGACACAGTTCGTTTACAGCCAGTTTGTCGTAGTCACAAATCTGAGTTGGAAAATGATGCCTTTAAATTATAGGAGTTATCGTCCTTGCTTTTGTGGCGTTCTACAGTTTCGCATTTTGCATAGGGGTTAGATTCTTAAAGAAAAAGAATTACCAGGTTTTCCTCACTGGTTATCCTGGCTATTTAAAAAAGACCTTGTATATCTTAGGTATTGTTAAAAGAACTTTTAATTCTCTTTATTTTGGTGTATAATTGACGGGTGCAATTTGGGTTATAGAGTATACAGCTTGGCCTTACTTCAGATGTGCACCAATCAAAAAACACTGCTATCTCCGCTTGGTCATTTTCACTTCGTGGAATTCAAATGTAAATTGCAAAAAAAAAAAAAAAAAAAAGAGCCGATAACTTTTTTTACTCTTTATATATTTTGTTATTCATTCGTTGTACTTTCAGAATCTGATATTGCCTACTCTGGTAACATTCGTTTCCCTATTTTAATAACTGCTACACATAGTGTACTTTGGACTAATTCAGGCTGATATTTCGAGCACATGGGAGGGGTCATTTTTGTCAGCTATGCGCTTAGATCATGTACAATTTCCACAAGTACAATATGTAAAGAAATTTCAACCACAGTACATGAAAATAGCACAGAGGTATGCCAACATTCTCTTCATTGTGCATGCTGCAAATTCAAACAACTTCACCTTGTACCTGTCACTCTCTCAGAAGTACATAATAATTTTGTTCTCCGGAAATTTCTTCGCAGAAAAGAAACCGCAGTAAATTCGGACCCCATCGACTATTTCTATTATTGGATTCACCGTAGGATTGACCGAGAAGTTACGAATGAAATAAAAAAAAGTTCTATGCATTCGTACCATCTCTGTCAATCCTTTTTTTGTAAATAGCCGAGGTGGTCCGAATGGCAGCTATCGGCATACATTCGAGGTATGATCCGTAGGATTGACCGAGACGTTGCGAATGACCAGCATGTATAAACTAGAAGGCTGCGTGTACTTCATGTCAAATATTATCGTATAGTCTGTTTAATTCCTATTATAATCCAGTTTTTCCACTTTTTCTAAACTTCCACTACTTATAGCAAACTTTTAAATACCACAATGGTTGATCTACGTACACTGCACAATAAATTTGTAATTCTTCATACATTAGCTAAATGTTTTTCTTCTTAATCACATGTCTAAATTGTCGAAGTAAACTTGAGATGAGCCCACTTCCTCGCACAGCCATGTTTGACAAGTGAATAAACATAGCATAGATTACTGTTCTGCACCTGGAGCTAACTTGAATTAAGGACATGCCACCCTTCTCATGAACAGGTCATGCAATACAGACAGCACGTGGCTTGTGCCAAAAGCATATAGACTCAGGGCAGATAATTTTAAATTTTAAAAATGTTTTCTTCTCTTTCATAATCATCTCTGATTGTGTTTCCTTAAAGTGAATGATACGAGAAAATAAAAAGTGCAATTTACTTTACAACTTTATCAAGTACATCTGTTTTTCATAACTGTATGTTTTAATTATGTACATCTAGTTTGAAATGATCCCTTCCATGCATACGATAATGTATATGTTTGTAGTTATGTACACTATTGACTATGTCACAAAGTCGTGTGTACTCATCTACCCTAGTGACTATGTCACAAAGCCATGTGTACTCATCCACCCTAGTGACTATGTCACAAAGCCATGTGTACTCATCCACCCTAGTGACTATGTCACAAAGCCATGTGTATTCATCCACCCTAGTGACTATGTCACAAAGCCATGTGTACTCATCTACCCTAGTGACTATGTCACAAAGCCATGTGTACTCATCCACCCTAGTGACTATGTCACAAAGCCATGTGTACTCATCTACACTAGTGACTATGTCACAAAGCCATGAGTACTCATCTAACCTAGTGACTATATCACAGAGCCATGTGTACTCATCTACCCCAGTGACTATATCACAGAGTCATGTGTACTCATCTACCCCAGTGACTATATCAAAGAGCCATGTCTATTCATCTACTCTTCTGTGGCTGTTAATTAGTTTCCTAATATAAATATAGACCACAAAGAAGAAAACTTTGAAAGAAATTACGAAAATATAAAATTTAATGCATATTTTTCTATATTTAGAACTTATTTTTCTAGAAATTAAATGCCTTCATAGTATCCTTTAAAATATTCCCGGTATAAGTTAAATCCTAAGTTATCACAATCTCGGTGCAAAGAACAATATATATATATATATATATATATATATATATACACATATCGTTCTCCAGAAAAGGCGTCATTCCAGTACACCATGACTACACATTTGTTGACACTTGTGAATATTGACGATCCACGTGGACAGAAAAATATTGTGATAAATCGTATCATTAATAGCTGTTAATTGAAACAAGATACTTACTGTGAAATTAACTCCATTTGATTAATTCTCTTACAAATGTTCTTATTAACTACTCTTACGAGGCCAGTCAGCTTCACGCCATAACGGACATTCAATCTTCCCAGTGAGTGGAAAACTGCATCAGTAACACTCTTTGGAGTGATGTACAAAGTTATAAAGTATCACGAGGAGCTGTAATCACTGATGTTCAGTGGATGATCTTCGTTGGTGACAATGTGTGCAATTTTACGAGAATATTATAATTTTATTATAGTTTTCATAGTTAATTCAGTGTCCTTGATTATTGTTTTCTTTCTAACAAAGTATTACTTATTTTTATCTGATAGAAAATGAGCAATTTTACTTGAAAAATATGTTTTAATTATTTTTGTCATAATTAACTGAATCTTGTTATCTTGTTCATATTTTGACCTGTTTACATTTTTGTTGCTTGTAGATAACGGTAAGAATGATGAGAAATCGAAAATATAATCTTTTTCCTGTGACTTCAGACCTTTGGCCTGAATATTTGCACTGCTAGTAAAATGAGTTATTTAGAAGGCCAGAAAGTTGTGTAATTCCAAAATAGTACATTCAAGAAATAGATGTTCTGCATGCCCACAGTGTAAATTAATTGCTAATGCACTCACATCCTAAATCTAATTTTTAAAGTAAAATAATTCTTCTAATAACATTGTGATTTTCCCCCAATTTGATTACTTTGAGAAGAAAAATCTCCCAAAATCAAACTATGATAAAACAAAGAACAGCTTTAGGAATGCTTAATTTAATTTATTTCCGTGATTATCCCAATACATGTTTGTTTTCTATGATTTTCCGATACACTTCTGTTTTCTATGGAGGAGCCGCGGTGGCTCAATGGTCAGCGTGTCGAACTCGCGACTGAAAGTGGGCTGGTTCTAATCCTATCATGCGCAGTAAACGTTGATTTTAAAAAGCAGGGATTCTCACAAATAATGTTCTTACCTATGACAAAACGTGGTACACGACAGAAGTGCATATGACACAAAAAGATAAGGAAAGCAAAACTTTTACGTAAAAATAAATAGAGAATTAAGTGTCGTGGGTAATGGCCTTTTTCTTTAAAAATCGAAAAGAAAGGGGAATGAGTAATTAGAGCATAAATTTAAATTAGTTTTCAATACATACGTTATTTCAAGTCCAACCTAATGAAGCTTCAGTAAAGGGGGATAATCGCGCTGTCATGCGTCATCTTGAATCATTAATTGTTGCAATTTACTTACGATCATGCGTGCTTAAAAACTACTTAGATAAGTGCGTCCACTTTCTGGGCGCACACTCTTCACCGTAATTTTTTGTATTTATATATATTATTTTTACAAGCTTTTCGTGTAGATCCAAGAAAGCATAAAAAATTATTAAATGTGAATGTTATAAACAGAATTTTGGCAATCAATTAGAATTTCCCTCCTTGTTGTAAGTCAGACTTTTCTCATGAGATGGGCAGTTGAAATGTAGCAATATTTAAACAGTAATAGCCGGATATGAACATGAAATGTAGCAATATTTAAACAGTAATAGCCTGATATGAACATGAAATGTAGCAATATTTACACAGTAATATCCAGATACGAACATGAAATGTAGCAATATTTACACAGTCATAGCCGGATACGAACATGAAATGTAGCAATATTTACACAGTCATAGCCGGATATGAACATGACATGTGGCAATATTTACACAGTATTAGCCGGATATGAACATGAAATGTAGCAATGTGTACACAGTAAATGCCGGATATGAACATGAAATGTAGCAATATTTACACACTAAAAGCCGGATATGAACATGAAATGTAGCAATATTTACACAGTAATAGCCGGATATGAACATGAAATGTAGCAATATTTACACAGTAATAGCCGGATATGAACATGAAATGTAGCAATGTGTACTCAGTAAATGCCGGATATGAACATGAAATGTAGCAATATTTACACAGTAATAGCCGGATATGAACATGAATGGTCTTGGTAGTTCGAGGTTCTGAGGACAAAGACAATTTAAGAGTGACACTACTGCCTATCCAAATGGTCTGTAGATGACATTTATGATCGTTACCATCACCACCACCACCTCTACAACCACAACAACAAGCATCATCATTATCATCATCATCATCGCCACCCCAAAATCACCATTGCCACCACCACCACAACCATCATCATCATCATCATCATCATCAACAACAACAACAACATTTTCTCATTCTTATTTTTATTCTTCTTCAAGAATTTATTCAAGATACAAAATCCTTCGAACTGGAATGAAAATAGTGATATTATATTTATCTCTAAACAAATGAAATTTTAGGATATCTTCCAAATTAACATAAAGTAGTGCGTACAGTTGTTTCAAAAAAAGTCGAAGTATGCACTTTGTCAAGTTGCAAGGATCCAAAAGTGATCCTAATGAAATAAAACAAGGATAGTCGTGTACAATTATAACTTTTGCCTACCTCTAGCTATTATTTCAGTGCGTGCGTTTGGGAATTAGACAAATATGCATTTACATAGATACAGCAACAAAGTCGTAATTGAATTATGTGTTACTAGTTTTACTTATAGCTACATGCTGTATTATGTAGACCCTTGGCATGTAGATCTATCTAATTACAAATAGTCTTATGAGAGCTATCTAATTACAAAAACTCTTATGAGATCTATCTAATTACAAATACTCTTATGAGAGCTATCTAATTACAAAAATTCTTATATGATCTAATTACAAATACTCTTATATGATCTATCTAATTACAAAAACTCTTATATGATCTATCTAATTACAAATACTCTTATATGATCTATCTAATTACAAATACTCTTATGAGATCTATCTAATTACAAATACTCTTATATGATCTATCTAATTACAAATACTCTTATATGATCTATCTAATTACAAATACTCTTATGAGAGCTATCTAATTACAAATACTCTTATATGATCTATCTAATTACAAATACTCTTATGAGAGCTATCTAATTACAAATACTCTTATATGATCTATCTAATTACAAATACTCTTATATGATCTATCTAATTACAAATACTCTTATATGATCTAATTACAAATACTCTTATATGATCTATCTAATTACAAATACTCTTATATGATCTATCTAATTACACATACTCTTATAAGAGCTAACTAATTACAAAAACTCTTATATGATCTATCTAATTACAAAAACTCTTATATGATCTATCTAATTACAAATACTCTTATATGATCTATCTAATTACAAAAACTCTTATATGATCTATCTAATTACAACTACTCTTATATGATCTATCTAATTACAAATACTCTTATATGATCTAATTACAAAAACTTATATGATCTATCTAATTACAAAAACTCCTATACTATCTATCTAATTACAAAAATTCTTATACGATCTAATTACAAATACTCTTATATGATCTATCTAATTACAAATACTCTTATATGATCTATCTAATTACAAATACTCTTATGAGAGCTATCTAATTACAAATACTCTTATATGATCTATCTAATTACAAATACTCTTATGAGAGCTATCTAATTACAAATACTCTTATGAGAGCTATCTAATTACAATACTCTTATATAATCTATCTAATTACAAATACTCTTATATGATCTATCTAATTACAAAAACTCTTATATGATCTATCTAATTACAAAAACTCTTATATCATCTATCTAATTACAAAAACTCTTATATCATCTATCTAATTACAAAAACTCTTATTAGAGTTACTTGTCAAAATAGATATGCTAGCGTCTAATTCATCTCTTCCCGCCGTCCTAGTTTTAATATCGGCCAACAGAACGACAGCATGTTAACTCTACTTTATGATAAACACAAAGGCTCGAAAATACGTACGGAGTAATCTTGTTCATAACATCGCATGCAATCTTATTCAAGTAACTATACAATCAATCAGAGAATCCTCGACCTTTTCCTTTAAAATAATTCAAATATGTCGCTTGCAGAGGCAGCCATTCTGAATTTCATTAACGAGAACGACCCTATCACGTGACGAAATATTACGTCACTGTGTATATTAAAATTAAAGTATTAATTCATTAAGAAGAAAATATTGAATAGCTACCTTCAGCTAACAATATATTTATTAGCTGGAATATGTTTAATTGACCTAATAGTTAGTCCATATACGTACTGGAAATAAATCGATGGCTGCGTACTACTTTATTGCGCAAGAATTTAGTGCTGTTGGGAGTTTGTTTCCTCCCAAAATGTGTAAATCACTTTGCCTTATACTCCCGAGTTTCTTTTTATGGCTTCACAGAAAATGCCGAGATTGCTCCGATTGAGCATACAGTGTATCATGGCCCATTTCATATGCCACTAGATGGCTCTTTAAACGTAAGCAGGAAGTAGACCCAAATATTATATCCCTACGCTCGGGGATGGTAGGCAATCACGTCAGAGTCCATGGATTAGGACGACTATACATTTCTGGTTTTTGATTTTATTAATTAATATGTCGTTGTGCAACGACAGTGAAGGCAAAGGTCCGTAACTGATCAGTCGCAAAGGGTTTGTCCGGGAACAGAATATATGCTTTAAATCTGTGTGTATATATATATATATATATATATATATATATATATATATATATATATATATATATATATATATATATATCACATTGTGTTTTTCCTTGAAATCTGTATTTAGTTCACTAATTGAAGACATCAACGTTTCTTTTTTTAAGACCGCTGGTTTTTAAATGCGGTTCATTCGTACCGTTATCGATTCCTGTAAATTCATTTGTCCCTCGCTGTAACAAATCATGCGTACCCCCCCCCCCAAAGGGTGATCCTCAATTATAGTGCACACCCTGCCAGTGTCCACTGACCTTGGAACGCAGTCTTGTCGAGTGTAACTACTTTCACCTTGGAAAACAGAATTTAAAAAAAAAAAATTTTTTTTATGTGAACTCAGTTAAGAAAATGTATGATGTACCACCAGAGAAAATCGTGGACTTTTCGAGGGAATGCGGTCTATATAACAAATTTCGATTATATTTTTTAAGGATTTTATTTTTGTTACCTTTTTCTTTTATTTTATGTACTTATTACAGAGTTATCTTTTATCTTGTTACCCTACAAGTTTACATTTATTTCGAAGGGTTTACTTACATACAGATTTTTTTTACAATACTTTATTTTTTACATTTGTAGAACTTACCTTTTAATCTGTACCATATAGACAGTATTGTGTCCGACGTGCCTTCAAACCTTATACATACATACATATACATACATCCTGTAACAAGCCGATGGGACATATGAATTTTTAATCTTTATGACCAAGTTAACGTTATAAAAGGGCATTTTACGTATACCTATGGCATTTTGGGTAAAAAAAAAAAAGGTGTTCCTACTAACTGTGAATTCGTTATAGCGTGGTTCGCTATTGAGTGTAACTACAGAAGAGTCTCCATTATCCGAACCTGGATAATCGGAATTATTGTTTTATTGGAACCAAGACAATGTCCACAGGTATATATGTCATATACAAATACAGACTCGGTTGTTTGAACCCATTAGTTATCCAAACCATTCTCATGTCCCACGATAATTTCTGATAATCGAGGTTCTTCTGTTTTCTTTAATGGACGTAACTAATGAAGCCGGTGCGACTCTGAATTACACTAATCCCAGCTGGCGCTCTTGTTTATTTCTCGGAATATCACTGTTGCAGAAACGTCATATCGTGTTTTTATCTTGTTTTCAAAGGAGTTTTGGAAAAAGTAACAGAAAGTATTCACATTTTATCACTTGTGTCTGTACTTATTGTAATTGTAAGCCTAATTAAATTTTTCGTCAAAACTAAACACAAAAATAACAATTCAAAATGAGCCTGACCCCGGTTTCAAGTAGGCTTTGCAGGCAAATGTGTTGTTAAAAATGCCACCTGGGGAGCAGTTTGTGTGCTTTTTGATCTGTAACACCTCAGTAAATTGTCTTATATTGTGCCGAAATTAAGCGGTATTATTGTGAATTTCGCGCTGTGGAAATATTTAACTTTAAAAACCAAAATGATCAAAATGTGAATAAATGTACAAAAATTTCAAATGAACAGTCACATCTTTGCATCATACATTTTTTCAAGGACACAAAGGAAGCTATTGCCAACAAATACGAATAATATAATTTCCACATTAGAATTTCTATGATGTGTATAATTATAATATTATAAAGAACAATGTATATTTCTATGATGTGTATAATTATAATATTATAAAGAACACTGTATAATATATCAAATGTTACTCACCGTTTAGACGTAGTATTCTTTCTTTTAAGAGGTCTATAGGTAGAAGATCAAAATATTATTATAAGTCACATTTTAATCGCAATTGACATTATCAACAATTTGTTTAGTTACCTTATCTCCCCACGTGCGAACGTACATCACTAAACACGCATGTGTTAGCCGCGCAACTCTGTGAGTACCGTGGGGATGACAAATTAACTTTACTATTTTCATGCAAATGTTTAGGCAACAAAATGCTTAACTTTGGCTCTCTGCCTTCGTCTTATGTGTGTGTGTGTGTTCACTGTACATATGTAACTTTCTTTGGATACATCAATGTATGTATGAATGTAGGTAAGTAGGCAGGTAGGTAGACAGGTAGGTGAACTAGTGGGTTAGAAGGAATTGATAGATTTATAGGTAAAGGGTGGGTGTATGTGGTGATGAAGTTATGGATTTTTTTAAAAAGCGACGAAAAAACATAGAATATGAATACATTTAATCGTTGCAATAAAATTTCAAAGAAATGTAATTTCGCAGATGAACCATATATATCCATTTGTGTATATGTATAGACCAATGAGAGAGAACGAGAGAGGTGTTTATATATACGTATATATACAATCAGACGATTCTTTAGTAAGATTACTTAAAAACCTCGTCTGTATCACATTGTGCAGGATTAGAAAGATAATTTTAAATTTAGTACGAGGAACAATGTCTTAAGTAAATAGAAAACCTTGTTAAGTGATAATACTTTTGATGTTGAAATCGTTGTTCAAACACTCAATCCATGAAAGAGTGTTTCCTTGATATCGAGCAGTGACAGTTGTGACGTAAGCAATTTCTGATAAAAATGAAGCCATTCATTGTGTGAGCTAATTCATTTCAAAACCTGTTTGTATTATGGTCACCCTTAGTCAGTTTTCTTGTGAACTATTTATCACTGCAAACCAATAGAAAAGTTTGCTTTTCCGATACAATTCGGAAGTCATCAGTGTTTCTACTGCTCAAAATGCAAAGACAAAGTGTTTTTATTTGCCTTTCGCATGCAAGAAAGACATTCGAACTGAACACGTCAAAATACTTATTACGCATGCGGTTAGCATTACGCATGCAGCTTTGAATACTTACAAAAATGGCTCAAAAAATAATCCTGATTGGTGTTGTCTGCACCATATAGTCTGAGTGGACGAGTAAATCTCACCATAACGGTTCCTCATCTCATATAGGCTGAGTGGACACGTAAATCTCACCTTAACGGTTCCTCATCTCATATAGTCTGAGTGGATACGTAAACCTCACCTTAACGGTTTCTCATCTCATACTTCATGTCCATTGTGTTAAAGGAACGTGGCAACCTTGGCAGAAAGTACTAGAATCGTAATCAGTCACCATATATATTTTTATTTGAACTAATCTGAGAAATGATCAGTCGCTATATTTTGTTGGTTCCTTCCCTTTGTAAATAAATGTATAACAGATCACAAAATTTTCAATCAATACTTGTAGGAACTGGATGATTAATTAAACTTAGTAACCAATTAATAGCCCGTGGTCAGAATAATACAATTGGCTCAATGGTTTGCATATGCCGGAAATCTTTTCTAAAATGATCTTCCACATTAAAATCGATATATGTCTTGTTGTGTTTTTCACTTTCTTCTGACTAATTCTGAGTGAAAAAAGTTTCTAAAACGTTTCTTTAGATATGTAATAGATATTAACATGAAAATGTATTACACGTATGGACTGCATTTGTGGATACTCATTTTAAAGCGCTAGGAGACGCCATGAGACATTTAGTACGAGTTTGCAGTTCTGCCCATTGAGTGCTATGTAAACTACATCCGGGTAGTGATAACCCTGCAGCGACAACAAGAAGTATTTGCTGCTGACTTCTTCCAAGTTAGTTTCGCAACAAATATTGGTAGTATTGGTGAGTTCCATGTACAGAAAACTAGTAGCATACCTATATACCAACGTTAGTACATTGAAGGAATAAAGTAAATTAGGATATACTCATATTTTATCACATGATTCAATTTATTTACAATGTAGGCCTCGTATTGTGAACGGACTATCATCACTTGTAAATGACGTCACGTCAAGGTCCTGTAAAATTACTAAATGTTTTAAGCTTCCTTAAATTTGTCCATCAATGGCTTGAACCATGCACCAGTGGTTACCAATGCAGCAATGGTTACCAATGGTTACCTGGTAATCGACGGGTTACCAATGGTAACCTGAAAGGAGGTGTCTGAGGACAAGTGAAAGAAAATCTCTGTGTACACTAGTACTAATATACTTAGACTAGTTATATTTTTAGTTTCGTACCTGAGTACAGGTTTCTATCATCGTCTTTTTTATCTTCATCGTAATTTGACTTTTCTTATACAAAAGACCTGAAGCCCATAAAACAAGATAATAACTATTAATAATACAGACTAATTCTTTATCTCAGAGACAACATTGCGCTACGTAATCAAGGAAGAGCAGATGTCAACGAAGATACTAACATCCAACTGAGACTTTTAACGAAAAGACAATTTTACCATGAATAATGTTTTTGTTTGTTTTTATTACTTTTGGTGAGTGAGTTGGGTAGGTGTTCTCAAAGTAAAGAGCAGCGAAGAAATTGCAAGGCAGAATAATATTTGTAAATGTGCGAGAGAGGGCAATGGTCAATGTATCAGCGGCGGATCCAGATGGGGGTTCGAGGATGGGTGGGTTGAAGTTGAAATCCATCCGTCTCCTGTTAAAATAGTATACCTTTCAGTGAAATCGAACCTTCGTAGAAAACACCCTTGATCTGCCCTTGCTTTATCTCCTCTCTGATTGTAATATTAACCCATACTTGTAGAGAGATTTTTAAGATAATTCGCACTAAGTAATGGCTGATAAGATAGAAGCTGATAGAGGTTTTCGTGCGATGACTTTACTAAGAATACAAGACTTCTGTAAGGTGATGCTGTTCTTCAGTCGATTAACCTCCTGATTGTAGCAAGCATCCATTTACACGTCGGGCAGGCGGAAAGAAGAGAGAGGAGAAAGGCAATATTTATTCTTAGTGGACGTATTGTTGGTCGAACTGTAATAATCTCCCTTGTCCATGGTTTTTTATAAATAGTTCCGAAATATGTTTTAAACTGCTAGACTGCACACGCTATTATTCTTTTCACCGTAAAGATCGACGAAGAACATATCTTGCTATTATTCTTTCCATTGTAAATGTCGATGAAGAATTTATCTTCTTCTTCTTCTTCTTTTTCTTCTTCTTCCAAATGATAATTTTGAACGTAAATGATTACACAGGGTTACACACGGCGAGATTAGAAAACAGCTGTTCCCAGGGCCAATTTACACAGAAAAAGGACACATTTTTAAAACCATGAATACTCATCTGGTTGCTCTGAACGTAATGGTTTCTTTCTCATAAGAATTAAGTTTAAGGCAGTAATTATTCAGAGTTGATGCACATACCTGCATTATGTATATAGTGCTATATATTTAAAAGGAAGATTATACCAGTACATTTAGGACTAGATTTTCAAAACTGTTGCTTTCTGATATCAAGTCTATTAGGTTTGCAAAATAATTTGTCTGGATAACTTCTAGATCCTTTAGAGACCGCCCATGTAATTTCCCGTGGTGGCTGGAATTTGTTAAAAAATTAGCCTGAAAAAAATTCTTGCTCAGACCTTTGGAAAAACTAATTATATCTATTATATTGGTTGAAAAGAATAAATTATCTCTTGAGGTTAAGAAAAAAAATATTCTGGTTTGAAAGAAAATCCCAGCCACCCGAAAATTAAATGGTCGTTCCTTTACTGTTTAACTGGGAAAGAATGTGTCACATTCCAACTTAGTTTGAACATTTATGCTAAAATTAAAACCTTGAGTGGGCAGAATCTACATTTGTCTCTCCCAGTATGACTTGCAATAAATCTTTATGAAACGATGGTGTTGGCATTCAGATTAGTGGGAAACGTTTCGAGGCCGGTGTAATTTTTACGATAAATGGGTCAATATGGTTTACCTATTGGCGGGATCTTTCCGCAGCAAATATTTTCACCGATATACAGTGTAGTGTATGGCCGAATAAGTTATACTTGTCATTCGGATTATAATAATTAATCTTATCCCTTACATGTGTCTGGTGGGGGGAGGGGTGGATGGTGGGTGTTGTATATTAAATTTCGATGTTCTGTAGCACCATCATTGCTCAATACTAGTAACAGATGCATGTAAGGTAACATTTTTCAAAAGAGTATATTGGTATGATCAATTGTATCATTTCACAAAACGCAGGTAAGTTATACAGGACTTTAGTAAGATGTAAACATGGATATCACTTGATTGTGTACAGATCAGCTTGTGAATCTTACCCGCCGAGGTTAGATCCGCTAAATAATCAGGAACTTGGTCTTTGTCAGCGAGCATATAGAACTTCCCCTTCAGAATGTTTCAATGTTGAGGCCAATGAGTCATCACTTTACCTCTGACTAATGAAACTGACTCTTCAGTATACTACTAAACTATCTCCTAATCCATCTAATCCGGCATATGATGTAATCTTTAAGTCCAAATACCAAACCTAGTACGATTAGAAACCAAATTTAATTCCACCTTTTGGTATATGCATTCGTCCTCATCAAGAAGCAGCATGAATCAAAAGCTGGAAATTATTTAACTCGTTTCATAAATTCAATATTAAATCATTACCCATTTGAGATCATATATATATATATATATATATATATATATATATATATATATATATATATATATATATACATACATACATACATACATACATACATACGTCCCTGTAAACAGACGGTTTGAAAAAATGAATACAAGGGTGCATCTGCCGTTACAACACCCTACGGCATCATGTCGAGCCGGTTACCGGATAAAGCGTCCATGTTTACTGCAGAAATTAGAGTCATGCTCAAAATCTATGCACCATATCGAATACCTCTAAAACATAAATGAATCATCATCTTTTCAAATTCCCTTACCCCACTAAAAACATTGAAAACCTTTAATCTGACAACCCGTTACTATCTCTGGTCGTACAGAAACATGATTTACTCATAAAATCTGTAAAAAGGTATGCTGTACTTTTATCAGCCTAGACACACTAGTATCAAGGATAACGATAAAGGAGAAAAGCAGCCAAAGCTACCCTGCATTCATCCAATTTCTGAATAGAAGATTCCCTATAGTGACTTTAAATATTATATAAATCGGCACATTTTCTATCTACTTGACAATATATGTTCAAAGAAATCTCCACAAGGAAGTTTCTGAACATCAAAGCCATCATTGGATAGTGCCACCCTTCATACAATACAAATCGCAGAGATAAGGTGGTATTGTGTTGCTCATGTATAGGAAACACATACCTGACGCGGTAGCTCAGTTGGTACAGCTTCGGACTCGTAATCCAAGGGTCGCGGGTTCGATACCCTCCCCGGCTAGCTTGGTTCGGCTGCCTTGGCATGTTCTTGAGAAAGACACTTGCTCCCATTTCCTCGGCATGATATAGCCAATACTGTGTTAAAAGTGTCGTTATGAAAACCAACAAAACCTGACTCATGCAGACCTAGTAGTGCCTACAGTCATTGTATGGGAACGGGTTAATCGACAGACCGGTTTTTATGTAGTAAGCGATCGTTTTTTTGTTTTTTGTTGTTGTTTTTTTTTTTTGTTTTGGCTTTTGTTCGGTAGAATTTTTTTCTAACCAAACTGTAAAAAATCTGAAAACTTCCTTGTGGTATTGATTACACTTTCCTCTGTATTGATTATTATTAAGTACAAGGATTTAGTACATACAAATATTTGTTTAGAAGAACTAAAATTTAAATCTTTCTATGTTTAATGTAAAACAAAACTGTTTAATTAAATATTAAACAGAAATTTCACATCATAGTTGTGGTCTTTACATAAACTAGCAATTGACACATATAAAGCTATATGAATGTTTTATTGATATCATGTATTTGATTTTCAAAAGAATGAAATGTAATTTGGCTATGGTAATTTTTTTTTTTTTTTTTTTTGGGTTGAGGGCTGTTCAACGAGATAAGGTTGTTTCTGTTCGCATAGTTCGATTTTTTTAATGGGGTGGCAAAGGTGATATAATGCTATATGAATGTTTTATTGATATAATGTACTTGATTTTCGAATGAATTAAATGTAACTTGGTTACGGTCAATTTTTTTTAGGACTTTTCATTAAGATTAGGTTGTTTTTGTTCGCATAGTTAGATTATTTTTTTAATGGGGTGGCAAAGGTTATATAAAGCTATATGAACGTTTTATTGATATAATGTGTTTGATTTTCGAATGAATTAAATGTAATTTGGTTATAGTAAGTTTTTTTAGGGCTTTTCAGTGAGCTAAGGTTTTTGTTCGCATAGTTAGATTAATTTTCTAATGGGTCGGCAAAGGTTATATAAAGCTATATGAATGTTTTATTGATATAATGTATTTGATTTTCGAATGAATTAAATATAATTTGGTTATGGTAATATTTTATTGTTATTTTATATTTTATTTTTTTATTTTTTTATTTTTTTAGGGCTTTTCAGTGAGCTAAGGTTGTTTTTGTTCGCATAGTTAGATTTTTTTAATTTGGTGGCAATGGCTTCAAGGTGAAATTTTAAATGTGTTTCTCAATATTTTTGAGGAGAAAACAAGACATCCTGTGTGGAAAAGAGCATAACGAGTCCATTCCAAAACAACATATACATGCAGAAGCCGAAGTTTACTTTCGAACTTGGACTGTATTTGATATATGTGAAATATATATGTTGCAACATCACATCGGAAAGAATGCACACATAGAACGTACCTTTCCAAAATATGAAGCACAATATTTTATTAAATTATAAATTTAACCCTTTCAAAAACTTAGTTCAGCTTGTAAGAGAGTACTCCAACTGTTTTCTCTATTCTGTCTCTTTTCTGTTGACCGCAAAATGTTTGATTTGGTATACATAGCCTTCAAATAATAAGACCTAAAGTAATTAATAGAATCTCTTGCCAAACGCTTCATACGTTTGTGAAATCGTATTTTCTATAACAAAAATATTATACCATGCAACAGCAAAAAATTCTTGCAGTTTCATGACGATATTGCAATTTGTATTTCAGTCAGCCAGCGATGTAGATCCAGTATTATTATCAGATGCTGCTCAATTCTGATATTTCATTTTTTTACTCACAAAGTCGTAATAAAAGTATGAATTTGTTGGAATAAAAGTTTTCTTGTGTTCTTTTATAGACTGCCAGGGCACTAGTGGAGTCGAAGGCTTGATGAAATTGTTGCAAATTAAAAACAAAATTCTTAAACAAGGATATTCGCGGACGGGTTGAGATGGAGTATTTCTATAAACGAACAAAGAGAAATACAACTTTATAGGACATAATGTTTGTATTCTTTGGACTTTTTAAGTTTGTTCTGGCAATTTCAAAAACTCAAAAACTGTTGACGTCTTTGGCATAATCAGGCGAGTAGTAAGAGGCAAACATCAATCAATCTTGATTGCTGCTTCAAATATGACACAAAATCAGTATTTGAATTTTCACAATTCTCAGTATTAAAAGTTTTGTTTGTGATACAATTGTAAAGAAGCTGTGCTGTGTATATTGTGTACTTAAGCATTTATAAAGTACAACTTTAAGGTTTACATGAAGTCGTTATGTCCCAGTCAACCAAAACCTGTAGTGCTATTATGGTCTATATTAAAACTTCTTGATCGATATCTTTGATGTTATTCCTATTATTTTATTTATTTTATTTTATTTGTTTTTTTTTTTTTTGTTTTTTTTTTTTTTTGTTTTTGTTTTTTTTGTTTTTTTCTGGGTGTGCATGCATTTTTAAAGAAGCCTCCTATGTTATATATTCCAAAACTTCCGACTTTCAGATTGTCACCGATTATCTAGTCTACTTCTTGATGTATACGAGTTGAAAATTAAAAAGTTGTTAGTACTGCAAGCAGCATTTCTTGGTCAAATGGAAAGACAGAATAGAGAAACACATTTCCATTAATCTCTTTCTAGTTAAAATAGGCTTGGGCATTTTGCATTCATTTTAACCTACACAGTGATTATAGTTATTGGTTTATTTAGTTAGTTATTCAGTATGTTACTTGGTAAGTTAGTTGGTAAGTTGCTTGTTAAGCTTGCCAGTTAGTAAGCAACTTCTTGTCAAAATATTGTCACGTCATGTTGAACATGGTGCTGTATAATTGGAAAGGTACGTTATCTATTTCTTTAATTTTTATATAAGATGGGTAAGCATTGACTTAGGAGCATATCAGGTTCCCTTGATACATGAAGCATTGCACGCAGACACGCGAACAAAATCATGTCATTTGTTTATATTTCTTTGTTCACACACACACACACACACACACACACACACACACACACACACACACACTATTGCAAACGCAATAAAACACCTTAGTTATCCCACATAAAAACTGAGCGTATTATTAACATAATTTATGTGCATATTATAATGTTTGAAAGGTCATACGTACTATTAACATAATTTATGTGCATATTATAATGTTTGAAAGATAATACGTATTATTAACATATATTAACATAACTTGTGTGCATATTATAATGTTTGAAAGGTCATACGTATTATTAACATAACTTGTGTGCATATTATAATGTTTGAAAGGTCATACGTATTATTAACATAATTTATGTGCATATTACAATGTTTGAAAGGTCATACGTATTATTAATATAATTTATGTGCATATTACAATGTTTGAAAGGTCATACGTATTATTAACATAATTTATGTGCATATTACAATGTTTGAAATGTCATACGTATTATTAACATAATTTATGTGCATATTATAATGTTTGAAAGGTCATACGTATTATTAACATAATTTATGTGCATATTATAATGTTTAAAAGGTCATACGTATTCTTAACATAATTTATGTGCATATTACAATGTTTGAAAGGTCATACATATTATTAACGTAATCTCCGTTCTGTCCACTTGTGAGATCTTCGTTGAAACCATATAAGATAATATTGTAAACAGAAGAAAAAAATACAGATAATGCCGTGAAAGAACATATACACTCCACAAAAATAACCACAACTTTGTCGGCAAGAAAGGTCTGTCTAGTAACCCATTCCCCAAACATGCCTTGTTAGTATCTACTTGCACCAATCTGTGAGACAGAAGACAGAAATATTTTTTTTTTGTTGTTGTTGTTTTTATGTGAGCTCAATCACAAAGCTTTTGTATGATGTACCAAACAAAGAAAATCTTGGACTTTTTATTTTCAAAAAAAATCCCGCATATAATAACAAATTTTAATTATACTTTAAGGATTTTACATTTTTACCTTTATCTTTCATTTAATATATATTTTAAATAATTTTAACATCTTTACCTTTTATTTTGTAGGATTGCATGTGTACTTTTATTTGGAAGAGATTTTTTAAATTTTGACCTTTACAGTTTTAGAACTTAACGTTTAATGAGCACTATGTAGCTAGGATTGTGCTGATGTGCCGTTAAATATTATACACACCTATACATACGAACACTTTAAATTTTCGTGTGAAATAAGCATGAAATCTTTTTTAGCATTGCGTTAAGTTTGTCTCATTATGTTATTTTTAATACATGCATATTTTATGGATACATACTGTATGAAAAATATCTTGAACTTTGATGGTATCTGTTTTATTCTATATATAAAATCAGTGCACATGCAACTCACATTTCGACAAACGCGTTAAGTCGAATTCGATTTGCGAATCTGTACCGAGGTGCATGGCTTTCGATTTTTTTCCCCGCTTGATAGTCTATGACACGTTCATGCAGCTATATTAACCAATGGACGTATCTGTCGTCACAGTTGCGGATGCAAGGAAGGATAGATTTTTTAATGTTACATCTTTTATTTTCATATTCAACTTTTCTTTGTGAAATTGACAATTTCTTTTGGATTCCTGTATCAAATGTTGTTTGGGTTTGTTTTTTGCAATCAAAATAGCTCCTGTCATTGAAAACATTACAAGCTCAGGTATGAACAATGAAAACTTAACACGAAAATGTTCGAGATATTTTTGTGTGCTAATTTTACTGATTTCCTTTTGACTTCATTCAGATGAAGATTGTTTTCCATAACTGCGGATGAAAGTTAGGAGTTTTAGCAAAATCTGAGTGGTCACCATGTACAACGAGGAAATCATGTTAAAATCAAGAATAAAAAAAACACTGGACCTATATGCCTATAATAATGAATATCATTGCTGGGAGGATATTGAAACGTATGATAAAAATCAAACGTGATTGCTTCCACTACTCTTAAAAATCTGATGGTCATAGTCAGTCATAAGCCATGGCAAATGAAAAAATTAATAAGTGTTTTGTTTGACGCGGAACTGAGAGAGAGAGAGAGAGAGAGAGAGAGAGAGAGAGTTTGTAACGGCACAGTTAGTTTCCCAACGTTTCGAGTTCATGTTCTGTGTCACAAAAACAAAACAAACACGTAACAGGAAACTCGTTTCGAGTTCAAGTTCTGTGTCACAAAAACAAAACAAACACGTAATACAAAAGCCGAAAAAACGCACAAACTGTTTACGTATTTGAATGGCATGGTAAACAAGAGTTCATAATGTATATAAAAAAAATCAAACGAAAAATAGTATCAAATCAATGTTTTATGTTGGGTTAAGAATAGCAAATTTATAAGAAAAATAATCCAAGGTAGAGTGATCCACGTAAATGCGTTTGATCCGTATGAAGAAACAAATTGCTTTCACCTAATTCCAGGCTTAGAACAAAGGTAAAAAACCATAAGTAACAAAATACAATGCCATCAAAGACCAGAAACTAAAAATGTACTAAAAATTATATTCCAGTAAAGTTATTCCAATAGAAGGTAGTAAAAGAAATGTAGCCTGATAATGTTGTAGCGGGATACTGAATAATAATAATAATAATAATAATAATCGGATATAACGAAATATAGGTTATTACGAAGTACATAAAACTATACCTTCTGGTGTTTCATAAATTATTTAATTGATTATTACAAAATTCGGATATGTGATTGTTTTGAATCCTTTGTGCTTTATTATTTCCCAAATGTATTGTATGTATGTATGTATGTATGTATGTATGTATGTATGTATGTATGTATGTATGTATGTATGTATGTATGTATGTATGTATGTATGGTTGTATGATTGTATGTATGTATGTATGTATGTATGTATGTATGTATGGTTGTATGTATGGTTGTATGTATGTATAAAAGAGAATTCGAAGGTTGAGACCCTCTGCAGGGAAAATATTTCATGTCATTCTTTCTAAACAAAATGAAAAGTACTGTATTGAAAATATGTAGATTTAGATTTTTTTCAGTTTTTACTCTTTTGCGTGGTTTGAAGATTTTATAACCAAAATTTATCCGAAGAGAAGTATCATACTGTAATGATTGCTTTTGTCCCCAATAATTAGTTTTGTCCATACCCCACAGCGCCATATTAGTTCATGCAATCAGTGCCATTGTTCACGTAGGGGCCAGACTTATCTGCCGTAGTGACGGACAAGTAGCAAATTGAGTTTAATACTGGAGAAATAAGTATTTTATAGTCGATTTGAGAGTTTCTGGTGGATCTTT
Organism: Margaritifera margaritifera; assembly: GCA_029931535.1. Taxonomy (NCBI): domain Eukaryota; kingdom Metazoa; phylum Mollusca; class Bivalvia; order Unionida; family Margaritiferidae; genus Margaritifera; species Margaritifera margaritifera. Next base: position 135,443 of record JAQPZY010000870.1, read on the forward strand.
AACCCTTCATTAAGAAATCTGAATAGAAATTTTATAGTTTTCATTTTGTCATTTCCTAATAATTATTTTTTTTTTTTTCTTCTTCTGTTGTTGCAAAACTATACCGTATTTTGCGTCTGCAGGAAAAGTAAAACAGCTGAAGTAACATCTTCAAAATTTGTTTGCTAACGAGATGAACAGTGTGTTTTAATACAGATTCATACGGCGTGTAATGGAATGATGATAAAGACAGTGTCCACGCTAAAATATAATAATGAAAGTATGTCCACGCTACAATATGATAATGAAAGTATATCAACGCTACAATATAATAATGAAAGTATGTCCATGCTAAAATATAATAATGAAAGTATGTCCACGCTACAATATAATAACGAAAGTATGTCCACGCTATAATATAATAATGAAAGTATGTCCACGCTAAAATATAATAATGAAAGTATGTCCACTCTATAATATAATAATGAAAGTATGTCCACACTAAAATATAGTAATGAAAGTATGTATATTCTATAATATAATAATGAAAGTATGTCCACGTTAAAATATAGTAATGAAAGTATGTATATTCTATAATATTATAATGAAAGTATATCCACGTTAAAATATAATAATGAAAGTATGTCCACGTTAAAATATAGTAATGAAAGTATGTATATTCTATAATATAATAATGAAAGTATGTCCACGTTAAAATATAATAATGAAAGTATGTCCACGTTAAAATATAGTAATGAAAGTATGTATATTCTATAATATTATAATGAAAGTATGTCCACGCTATAATATAATAATGAAAGTATGTCCACGTTAAAATATAATAATGAAAGTATGTCCACGCTAAAATATAGTAATGAAAGTATGTATATTCTATAATATTATAATGAAAGTATGTCCACGCTATAATATAATAATGAAAGTATGTCCACGTTAAAACATAATAACGAAAGTATGTCCACACTAAAATAAAATAACGAAAGTATGTCCACGCTATAATATAATAATGAAAGGATAAAGAACTAGTGAGTGCTAACGAAAATCGTCGCTATAAAACAACGAATCATGATGGAGACAGTGACAGTGATGATGTACCAGAAATCGACTTTTCAGATCCTTTCCACGCTATCGGCAGGACACGTCGAGACGTAGGACGATCATGGCTGGAAACAAGGAGAGGGAACAGAACCTATAAAGTGAGTTGTCTGTGAGACTACAAGCATTTTTCTACAACCCACTAATAAAATGAACATGCACTAGTGAATGTATGTACTCTCTTTTCACTGCTCACTAATTAAAATGATATGAAACAGTTAATACAAGTTTGTATCGCTTATACATCATTGTCTACTAGTTTATGACTTTCTAATAATCACCCTGGAGGTTAGGACACTGTTCAATTAAGACAAATCGTGTATGTAAACTTCTGTAAATGTGATAATTAAGCTCTAATGTACAAGTCGAGAGTAATGTAAAACAAACTGCATAAACCTTTACAGCATTTCTAACGTTGTAAGATTACTGGAAGTTTGGCGGGAGAAAAAATAAGTCTTGAATTAATATCTGGTATATTGTAAGTTATATTTGAAACAACGTTTGCTTATTCGTCACACCTATTATTGGTATATGATGTCATGTAGAGGTAAGGATATTGGTTGCAGCATATAAGTTTTCGTTTGTCGGCTTGGCAGAGGGACTTGATGTTATATTATTTCCGTCTTGTAGGTCAGTACTACACCAGTTTCGCACTGCACATACCAGCCGCCATCTTGAGATGTGAATAATCGAAGTTTGTTTACTTCCCAAAAGTTTCCATTGCCTCGTTTTCGTGTGACCTAGATCATCGTTTCAGGCATAAGAAGTTGGAACTCAGTCGCATCATATACGTCACGGGCATGCTGATAACTTCGGGCCTTTCTGATTTAGCTTTAAATCTCAACCCCTCTCAGCCAGTTACAAGAAATGGTAGAATTAGTTTGCGAAAATCAGAGCCGCTCAGAAAGAAAGATGAAAAAAAAGTAGCTAAGGCAAGCTGCTCCATTTTTAATAACTTTGGTACTACATCGTGTTGCTTATTAAAAAATTAGAGGCAAAAATGTACATCGAATCGTGCATGTTTTCAAAGATGACTGCGTCCGATTCGTAGCACGTTTTTGTCCGTAATTTTACTATTAAGAATGTTTCGTGAAAATGATGTGGCGTACCAAAAACACTGAAGGAGTAGCTATTTATCTCGGCTGAGCGCATCTCGACTCTTCAAACACTTCGACCATTCGCTGTATTTGTCTGTCACATAAAGCCACTGTCAAATATTCAGAAGTATTCCGCATGCTTGTGACGTATGATGGTGGGATTGCATCTGGTCACTTCGAGTTAAATTGCAATATACCTGTTAATACTGTATGTTCTCCGGAAGTTGCGATTTTCAAGTGTGAATTTGGTACCTTCTATTATTTTTACAGAGTAAAATATGTTTTGTTTTATATTGGAAGAATATGAATATGTTGCAGAATCTAAATTTTCGGCGAGCTAATTCCAAGGCGATGTAAGACAGTGACTGTATGGTAATTTGAGCGACTCTGTATTGGATTTGCGATTCACTTGGGATCCGTCATGGCAATAGACAGTTTCGATTAAGAACCCACAATTTCCGGAGAAAAAAAAAGACTAGCATTACATCAAAGTTATGTTAAGTTCTACTGTGATTTTGGAAAGAACGTGTACGTTTTCAAATTGATAAACGACCGTTTCTTTTTTAACATAATCGTCTTTTCTGTGTCGCACAAGTCGTAGAGGCAAAATAGTCATTATCTCGGCTAATTTGTTTTGCAGTGAATTTCGATGACACGTGATGTGTTTCTCCCAATAGTCCATTGAGGGATTTACTTTTTTAAACATAATTTTAACTTTTATTTTAAAATTACCTTTTAGAGAATCCCCAGGGCTTGCAGTTGTAATTTTAATTTGTATTGCACTACTTTACCTTGGAGTTGCATAGACCTTTTTTTTGTGTGTGTGTGTGTGTGTGATCACTTCGTAAAATATTTACTTTGCCTTGGAGTTGCATTAACCTTGTTTTTAGTGTGATCACTATGTAAAATATTTACTTTGACTTGGTGTTGCATTAACCATGTTTTTAGTGTGATCACTATGTAAAATATTTACTTTGCCTTGGAGTTGCATTAACCATGTTTTTAGTGTGATCACTATGTAAAATATTTACTTTGCCTTGGAGTTGCATTAACCTTGTTTTTAGTGTGATCACTATGTAAACGATTTACTTTGCCTTGGAGTTGCATTAACCTTGTTTTTAGTGTGATCACTATGTAAACGATTTACTTTGCCTTGGAGTTGAATTAACCTTGTTTTTAGTGTGATCACTATGTAAACGATTTACTTTGCCTTGGAGTTGTATATACCTTTTTTTAGTGTGATCACTATGTAATGACATTTTCAGCCTCACTGGTCATAACTTTACATGTGTGGGGGACAAGCTGGCAACTGGTGCTATGAATCAACCAAAATTTGACATTTTCAGCTAGCTACTCTAGGGCACAATCAACACACAGATTATTAATGCAGCCACTGCCAAGAAGCTCGCGGTGTGTGTGTGTGTGTGTGTGTGTGTGTGTGTGTGTTTGTGTGTTTTCTAGATATCACTACACAAATTGAACCAATCAGGTTTTATTTTTGTAACAAAGCCGAATACTATTTTACCATTGAAGAATATTACTTGTATTGAATAGAAAGCAGTATCAAAACCTAAACAGAACATTAAATAGCCCTTGGTTTCAGACTCTTGAGTTTGGCGTAGGATAACAAAGCTCACATCTGTGATTCGGCCCGTTCCGGAAAGGTCACTTGTACTAACAATTCCGGTTATTGTTTTCAAATGCAACTATTTCCAGAAATGACGAATAAGCTATATTCAGTTTTATGTATATTACGCCAAAGTTACAATTTAACCAAAAAAAATGCCCAAGTTATTATTTTTTAGAAAAATGACCAAGTTATTTATTTAACAAAAAAAATGCCTAAGTTATTATTTAACAAAAAAAAATGCCCAAGTTATTATTTAACAAAAAACAAATGCCCAAGTTATTATTTAACAACAAAAAAATGCCCAAGTTATTGTTTAACAAAAGTACTTAACACTCTGTATGTCAGCATCATTAAACTTTCACATATATACTGAATTCGGCATGTTAGCGACATTACATTTTCAACAATAACCTGCTTTTAGGACTAATCATATCAATTTAGTGAAGTATATTTTCGCAAATATAGTTTCCTCGCTACATTTGCTAAAAATTTGTGATTGCAATAATATACTTTCCTCTCCAAGCTCGCTACATTTTGTGACAAGTAACTGGATCTCATCATAAATATAGGAGATATAGAAAGAAAGTAATTTTAGTGTATTAATAAATTGTATTGATGCAAATTTAATAATATTTCCTTGGGATTCAAAGACTTTTTAAAAATCGTCACATTTCCTTTATAATCAATAGTAATATCTACATCTTGTTATCTGAGCTGTGGTTTCTCGGTGGTTAGTGTCCCGGACTCGCGACCGAAATGGTGCGGGTTCGGATCATACCATCGGATCAGCCCGTGTCGGCTACCGTGGTGCGTGACATCTTAGATGAAATGTGATTTCATACTTTTATCGTAAATATTCGGCGCATCTGCAGAACAAAACCATTAGGTTAGTTATGTAAAACACAATAATCTGATTGCCTAATGTTTTTTCTAAGTTGCAGCTAAGTTTATCTCCCGTAATATAGCCAGGGACTTGTATCAGTTTGATCCCAAATGATATTTCATAATGTAATGAACTTCTTCCTTGTATGCTGACGTATGAAAAAAGAAATAACGAGATTTAATTTGGCACAATTTCACTTGTATTGAGTCGCACCATAGAGAGCCGCGGCGGCTCGATGGCTGAGGTATTTGATTCGTGACCAGAAGGGTGCGGGTTCGCTGTCCGCCATCGGATCAGCTGGATTGGCTACCACGGTGTGACCCTGGTTAAGGCACTTTACTTTACTTACTCTCTGCACAATACAACCGTCTAAGTGTTGTTGTACCGTAAAAACCAAACCAGACCAAATGACATCATTGCAAGAGACATTATTTTCCGTACAAGCCTAATTGTTATTAACTACTTAAACGGGGGACAACTCGTCCAACATTATATCATACTTTCTATCGGCATCAGTTATATCCCTTAAATGTTGAGTAAGGGCAGTTTTATATATATATATATATATATATATATATATAATATATATATATATATATATATATATATATATATATATATATATATATATTCATACACACTGTTTTCTTTCATCCTCGCACATGACCAGTTTGGTCGCACGCGAGTATAATTTAAGTTCATCATCATCAACACTGTTTTCTGTTTGATGATCGGTTTTTTAATTTATTTAAAAAAAAATGTGGAGATGGTGTTCGTGTTCAGGAGCGCCTTGTAGGCAAAACAACTGAAAACGGAATTGGCCCAACCAAACCAAAATAGTGTTGTGCGCATCTGATGCACACTAATATCCATGTTAGACTGTGTCCTTAGGCAAGACATGTTATTCTCAATGCTAACTAAAGTCACTCGGCAAAAGATCTTAAAGCGGGTGTAGCCCAACTAAAGTCACTCGGCAAAAGATCTTAAAGCGGGTGTAGCCCAACTAAAGTCACTCGGCAAAAGATCTTAAAGCGGGTGTAGCCCAACTAAACCAGAAAATAGTGTGCGTCTCCAATGCACATCAATCAATTAATATTTTTCTTTTTTACAGCTCAGAAGTGCCTTTAGGCAAAACAAAAATATTTAAAGCTCAACCAAAACCAAATATTGTTGTTCGTATTTGATGCACACCAATAAATTAATCACAGTCTACCCTATATATAGTGGTCACCCTGGATACTTGGTTAATTTTACCTTTATAGGCAGGTGGTCTTTACATGGAAGGGTCATCTAATAGAGCATCTCAAGGGATGAAGAATGGAAGAAGAGCATATATTAGCGAGAGAAAACTGAAGCAGTATTTAGAAATATGTATAAAGAAATTGACTGCATGTGTGGTTTTGTTTATATGAAACCATTGAAATAAACTATAAACCCTCAACATTTGGGACATAAAATATTCAAAGCAAATAAATCCCTGTACTTAATGAACACCTTTTGAAAAACCGATCATCTTTCCGAACATAATATATGTATACAGAAACTATATATATATATATATATATATATATATATATATATATACATATATATATATGGGACCAATTATGTTGACCACTGATTCCGTTGAGCATGGGCCCGCTATATACAGATCATTTAGATATATTAAAAAATCCTTTTATTGAAGTGAATACAAGTCGAGATTTAGTTGTAGATAGATAGATAGTCAACAAGACAGACAGACAGATAGATAGATAGATAGATAGATGTCCATTACTTCTTGTAAAATGCAACTATTATGTTCTTTAAGGTCAAGAGAGAAATAAAGGTTCTGTTCTATCTACTTCTCTTGGGTGATGTTGTTTAGGTTTCTGTATCATGAACAGAAAAGTACAGAACAGAACAGAACTTTATTGATGTGACGTATCCTAAAAAGCACATAGTCAATATAATATAAAATTCATATACAATACACTGTTGCATAAATGAATGAATAAATAAATGAATGAGTAAATAAATAAATAATGGCGATAGAAACCTGTGTATACATAAATTCTCGGAGAGAGAGAGAGAGAGAGAGAGAGAGAGAGAGAGAGAGAGAGAGAGAGAGAGAGAGAGAGAGAGAGAGAGCGAACTAGACAGCGAGAGAAAATAATCCAAGTTGGAATGCATTATACACATATTTACCTAGGTATTATACAGTTGTTAAATCTTCATTTTTAAGTAATTGTAGTAGTTTATACATGCTTTGTTTCTGCCAATAATAAGGATTAATATAAGATTTTCTAAGTGAGAGATTTTCATGCCGTTCGTTTCCAACATGCCTACCAGTCTCGATACTTAATGGGTGTGATGAAACCCTTAATTTACTTAAAGCGTTTCTATGTATGGCATTGGCAATTATTCTAAGATAAGAAAGGGTTTCGAAGATATCTTTTATATCTTTATACTTATATGAAGTTTTCGAAGCAACTGCTGAACTCCAGTCAGAATGAAATATATGTTTTAGTCTTTGGTTAAAAAGCGATAAAAAAGAAGATATCTGGACTGAATTAGGGTAATACTAGACTTCTCCAAAGCCTGAGATCAATAGTATATTTCTCACATAATAAAATTCATGTAAATGACGTATATGAGATATAACAAAACATTTAGATCAATCACAAAGCAAACCAAACCAAACCCATTACCAGTGATTTAAATGTACGCTTCATTTAACAATTCAATTCAAATGTCGTAGTAGGCCATTAAAACAGTAATATATGTGTTATTAACCAGTAGAGTTTCCTACCACTGCCAAGTACACTGTAATATAAGTATTAATAACCAGTAGAGTTTCCTACCACTGCCAAGTACAGTAATATAAGTATTAATAACCAATAGAGTTTCCTACCACTGCCAAGTACACTGTAAAATCCAATTGATACGTACAAGATATACTTTGAAAATGTATACAGTCAGTCTATCAATCAATTTAAAATCTTTATTAACAACTTAGACTGCACAGTCTATCGTCGATATTACAAAATGGCAGTGTCAGGAAACAATTTAAAATACCAATTTGTTCAATATTTAAACAAAAAACTCTCATAATCGAAAGGAACATGAAATATTTCTTTCAGAGGATGGACAGTATCAACATCTTTGCTATCATTTTAGCTCATTATAAAGAAAATCAATATATATATATATATATATATATATATATATATATATATATATATATATATATATATATACATGTATATATATATAAAGCCCATAAAATGCATACTTATAGTGTGGCTTTAGAGAACATAAATTTCATTATTGTTAAGCCAATTACATTATATTTAATTAGGCATACAATTACTTCTCATGTTAAAGGGATAAGGACCATATTTTCAGAGATTAATGATTTCATTCCGTTCTTCAGACATACATAAACTTACTAACTTACTTTCCCCGCAAGGGAATATTCTGCTATAATGAATGCACCCTGGAATTGAACGGTAAATCCTAAATATGTATGAAAAATTGTTTTAAAATGTAAAGAACTTCTAATTCAATATTATCAAAGTACCATTTTTGTGTTCCTAAGTTGTTTTTACCTCTCCTAAAGTACTGTAACACGCACAGGTGTTCCTCTACCGAGCGAATCAAACACCTGCGTGAGGTTAGGCTGGAAGTCTCTTGTTTTCCCCTGTTTCCAAGGACTTCCCGACAACATTACTTGTCAACTGGAAGTTCTCGTAACGCGTCAAGACTAGAAACAATTTTTCTCTAATCAATAAATGAATGACCACAATGTCACCACTATAACTTCACAATTGCATGGCTTTTCCTAGTTAGCATGCCGTGGCATGAAGCACATAACACAATTCAAACACCCAATACAGGGAACTATTTTCCTATTCCATCTCGGATCAATAAAACAACCGTCTGAACCACATTTCGCACGTGCACTTCCACCAATTGCTACAATGAAAGGCATCTCCAAACAAAGGGATGACCTCTTCCCAATTATTCCATGGCACAAAACAGTAGTTCTTGTCACGAATATCTCCCACCGAAAGGCACAATCAATCAACACCTCTGAATTAAGATAGGAACTACTTGGCTTCATGCCCACTTATGCTACTCTGACGCCATCTCAAACTACGAAACCAATCAACACTACTGCAACGTCTCTTAAAAACTGTAAGTATGACGTCTGTTCCTAGAAATTGGCTAATTACTCGGGCTGGGAAATATTTTCCCAACACCGACTTCCCATAATCAAAGAATTAATCACTAAAATCTAATGAACCTATAAATGGAGACGTAAATACAAATGGAACATACCCAAATTTATGACAGTACTGTTTTTGTTTTTGAGGTATTAGAGAGAGAGGGGAGGTGGAGCGGGGGAGGGGTGGATATTTGTCATGTAATACAAAGATTTGTCGCTTATTGTAAACGTAATAATGGTTTGTTTGTTCCGAAATCAATGTACAATTTTCTATTTTTCCAATGCAAATGATCTCTCTCTCTCTCTCTCTCTCTCTCTCTCTCTCTCTCTCTCTCTCTCTCTCTCTCTCTCTCTCTCTCTCTCTCTCTGTTTTAGTGGCTGGTTGGATTTTCAGATCATGTGACATGTGGCACACACAGGTCCAATAATAAAGAGTAATCACCTTGTACCAATATGTCCAATTATAGAATTCAAATCATTCCATTAGTGCCATAATAGCTGCGTAAAACAGCATTGACAGCTAACTATAAAGCAACGGAATTGAATCCTATTACCTGAGGCCAAGAAGTTCACTGAGTTAGATTTGCACATTATGCTAAGTAATACCGCATTAAAGCATGCCAGTTGAATACTTCCAAAGCATCAAAGGGATGGATACTTATCAAATCAATTCATTAAATACTTATAGCTGCCATAATTTCTTTGGTCCCTTTGCCCAGTCATAAATATATTATACATTTACCTTTAGGATTTACGAAATTTATTATTTTCTGCGCGGGAGACACATGACTAACGTAAGTTGCATAACCAATATATTGTGAAATGTATTAATTCTTGTGCAGGTGTTATTACTTCCCGTACGGGAATTGGACTATTTTTCATTAAATGCTTTAAGTCAGCTGCGGTAGAAAAGCACTTTTTATATTTTCTCATACGCATTATCGTCATTTTTACACTAACATTCTACTTACAGATACCAACATTTCTTTGAAAAAAGCTATTCCTGAAGAGAGATCAGTACTCAAGCATTGAATTTATCAAATCGTTCGGGTTTTTTCCCATTTCAATGTCAGTCGAAAAAAGTCGCTAAAAATTATACCTGTGTTTAAAAATGGTGAAAGATCTGACTAGCGACTATACTCTCTATTTAGTTTCCTTGATATGATCTTTATACTGATTGTGTTTAAATATGTTTACAATAACATTAGCCTAACCAGCCCAGTCATAAATACAAACCTGGGTTTAACCCGGGTTATTCTAGCATGAGATCTGTAAAGCTTTTGGTGATAAAGACATGACATGCGTAGTTTTTTGTTATATTTCCAAAACATATGATAGAGTCTGACATAAATTTACAGAAAACAACACAAACAGAACAGAACACAACAGAACATAAACTTTATTTAGCATTAAATTGTAAAATCAATTAATGGCTACAGACGTGAGGATGCAAACATGTCTTACTGCAGTGGATAAGTAACCTAATTCTATTCAGTATTGAATATAACATGTATTTAAATTAGTCAAAAAGAAATTACCATTAAATTTACATAAAATGTAGAAACCAAATTATAATTAATTCTATTAGTCTCAGAATGCAATATGATCATAATTACTTATACACAATTAATTATTTTATGACCTTTTCTGTTGCGCAAAGTACAACAATTTAGGCAATGCAAAATTGAGATTTCTTTTTGAATTTGCAGGCAAAATGACTTCAATGTTTTCTATATTCGGCCTTGATCAATAATAATTTCTTCTGAGTTAGCTATAAAGTGGCAAACAAACAAAGATTATTTTAGTTTTCGACAGCTCTTATTTTACGCCTATTACATAGCTGCCCGTTCCTTGGTACTCCGGGACAACCATCCATTTCTATATTCAAGGATACTGCTCAAAATCTACTTAGTGCAATTTAAAACGAGCTTCATTTATGACATCCAAGCACTTTTCAAATGGTAAATATTCTTTATACAAGGAATAATACTCTAGCTTGTTTGCTGACCTAACAGAGGATATCCATTTTTGCTTATACTGATCTAAAACTTAATACTTACTTCGCTGGCTGGAATCACAATATCAAACTCATTGTTCCATATGCATGAAAATCGTAGATCATCTAGCAGAGATTTAACTTGAAATGCCCAATTTTTCCCATGATAAGAGTTACCGTTATCAGAGTTGCCTTTTAATATAGTATAAGTTCTGAAAATCAAACTATCTCTATCTACCAATATTCGAGTCAAAAATTTTAAAAGGCGTATCTTTTTTTCTTCTAATTTCCCACATTAGGTATCTCCCCAGTTCACCGCAGAGAAATTCCAAATTAGCAGATTTTTTCACACCAAATAATATTCTGCAAAATTGTGTATGAATTGGTTCAACATCTTTTCCTGGGTGGAGACCCCCATATTTCTGATTCATAATTAAGCATAGATCAAACGAGGGTATCACAAAGTTTTAATTTTTCCCGTACAGGTAGAAGAGTGTATTTAAATGATTTGTGTAAATTAAAAAGAGCTACATTCTCATGAACACTTATGTGTTTTTTCGTTCGTAGCCGTGAACCATTTGTGAATAAATGTACACCTAGGCACTTAAATTAATCTACATTTTCTAATAATTCACCATTGTAATATATTGATCGATTTGTCTTGTTGCCTCTTTCTACAAATCATATTTTTTGTTTTGCTAGTGTTAACTTTAAGGTTTCAATAGCGCGTATATGATTCCTGATTATTCAGAATGGTTTGTAATGACTGTTCAGTTTTTGCAAAAATTACTGTATGGTTTGCATATAATAACAAAAAGATAGAGACAAATCATCTACAGAGAAAATATAATCTACATTTACATTATGCTATATGTGAGTAACAATATTGTTAATAAAAATGCAAACAAGATTGGTGAATGTGGATCTCTCCTTGTCTCCTTGTTTCGAGCCATATTGTGAGTCAAACAATTTGAAAAACAGTAATAATAATATTTTTTTAAAAAACAAAGTTGTATATTGCACATTATTTTACAGAATTATAAATACTACTTGAAGCCTTTACAATAACTGAACTAACCCAATTACTGGTTAATTTATGCCATAACATACTCCAGTCCATTTTATCGAACACTTTCTCATAGTTCACACAATCGATAAATGCACAATACATACATACATACATACATACATACATACATACATGCATGCATGCATACATACATACATACATACATACATACATACATACATACATACATACATACATACATACATACATACATACATACATACATACATACATACATACATACATACATACATACATACATACATACATACACACACACACACATATATATATATATATATATATATATATATATATATATATATATATATATATATATATATATATATATATATATATATATATATACCAGAACTCAACACCGTGGAAATAATTGCAATGAGGACAAATATGCAATCTATGGTAGAGTTTTTCTTCTGGAAACCATATCAGTTTTCAATTATTTTTCATCCTTGGCAGCCCATTTACATAATCTGTCATTCAATATGTTGTAATACAGTTTTGCTAATGTGCTAATAAGTGTAATACCCCTATAATCATTAGCTTCATCAATATTGCCTTTCTTATGAATAGGTAATATAATGCCTTCACTCCATAAATCTGGGTAATTACCACTTCGGAAAATAGCATTAAAAAGCTCTAAAAGAAAAAATATATAATAACATCAAGAGAGTTAACAATCATTTCGAACAGTATATTATCGAGCCCTGTTGATTTATTTCTTTCAATGATTGAACAGCCTTTTTAATTTCATCTGGTGAAATATCTATATCTAGGTCTTCATCGATTATTTAACTTTATTTTATGCTAGTCAGTGATTTAGTGGATTTTCCAATAGAAATAATTTTGATAATTCACTGGAGTGAATTATGAAAAATATTTTTTCACTGCGCGCAATAGATAGGTAATGAAATATATTCGTTATTCACTCGATCTAAGCAAATATCCTCTATCGATTGTATTCTAGCCCGTTAATTAGCGGCTTTCCCAATATAAATAATGTGTATAATTCACTGAAAAATATTTTTTCATTTTGCTCGATAGACATCGATAACATTATGACCAAGAAATTTGATTTCCCCATTTTGTCACTTGATCGGTCTAGTGGTAAGTATGGCCATTTATCACGCAAGAGTACCAGGTTCGAATCCCACAACATGTTTATTATTATTTTTTTTTTATATCTCCTCTTCATTTTTATATGTGCTATTTTTCCTTGAATTAGGAAAGAGAATTATGTTACTACTAACATGTTCTGAAAGAATATACACCAAACACAGCAGAACATAAACGGTAAATATGTAACATTATTGCGCGGAATACCATTAGAAATCGGCTACTTCAATCTATTATACATATTGCTAGCCAATAGGTTTGAGCATAAAATAAATAGAAAATGTGCTCGTTCCGAGTGAATAACGGATATACTTCATCTCGTGGCTTCGCCACTCGTGAAAATGTTGAATTTTTTACCCACTCGATGCAATATATCCGTATTCACTCGATACAAGCAAATATTCTGTATATCTATCGAGACTGGCTAATAATCTTCTGAATTGTCAATTATTAATTCATGGGAACCATAAGTGTTTTTAAAATGCTCAAAAAAGTCTTTTTGTGCATAATTAACTGGATGACTCACTTTTGTTTTTATAGTATTTATTAGTCTCTCTCCAAAAGCCTCTAGGATTAGATTTAGCAATATTGATTAATTTGATACCTTCATTAACCTTACGCTTCTTCTTCGCAATTTTCTTATATTTAGTACAGCTTAATTTAGCTTTAACATATTTATTACAGCTTTATCTAGCTTTAACATATTTATTACAGCTTAATCTAGCTTTAGCATATTTATTACAGCTTAATCTAGCTTTAACATATTTATTACAGCTTAATCTAGCTTTAACATATGATTACAGTTTAATCTAGCTTTAACATATTATTACAGCTTAATCTAGCTTTAACATATTTATTACAGCTTAATCTAGCTTTAACATATTTATTACAGCTTAATCTAGCTTTAACATATTATTACAGCTTAATCTAGCTTTAATATATTTATGACAGCTTTATCTAGCTTTGACATATTTATTACAATGTGTTTAAAGTTTTATTTCGAAGATACTTGTTTCTATGTGCATTAAACTCAATTCTTGTTTTCTGACAACTTTCATCAAACCAAACAACATTTTTCCACTTGCTTTGATGAGATTGTGTGGATACTTGCTTTCCAAACAATGGATGTGGACATTCCCAAATTTATATTAGAAAAACTGTCAACAATTTAATTTAATACGTCAGGGTTTTCTACACTGCGGATACGGGAAGTTAGGCGACACACCACTTCATACATATCAAACAAACATGATACAAATGAGTATTTTGAGTTTTTCTCTGAATTTATTATCGCTATTAGTAGGAATATCCAATACTGAAGTATTACCGTCTCTTATTTTTAGCGATTTTATATCTAAATGCAGTGATACATGATCAGAAACTTTCTGCCTATATCATAAGAGGTACACTTTACTCAGTTGGTTCATGAATTATTATTTAGACAGAAAAACAATTCATTTTCTTAGAGTACGAATAATAGTGAGAGAGAGAGAACCCTTGATAACCTGTGAAAATATGTGCTCCAATCACATTGTTCTTTTGTACTCGAAGGTTATACATTTGTTGAAACGAAAATAAACTTTTCAAACAATATTATCAGTTGTATTTATTACTGCTAGAGAGTGTTGATAAAATGCATATTCCTATGCTTCCCTGTTTTTACCAAACCGCTCAAACTTTACCCTAGCGGAAAGGATATACCTGTTTCCGAGTTATATCCCAGGGGCCACATTCCCACCCCCACCCACCCCCGTAGCAGGTAGTTGAATAGTGTAAGATCATTGTTTATATCTACATACTACCATCATGCATATCACAATGTTTCAAGTCTCTGTTTTGAATGGTGCAGGAGGAGTTGCGCAATAATCAAACCTCCTGAAAGTACTACACATTTATACAATTATGGTTCCGCTTTACAGTTAGTAAGTACTTGTAAAGGAGGGACAGGTTTAAGATGAAGATTTGTGCAATTGCAACAAGCACAATGGAGAGAATATTGGCATACCTCTATGCTACTTTCATATACTGTGCTACCTAGTGCGGACTAATCGAAATGGCTAGTCCCATGTGCTCGAGAAATTATCTTGCACTAGTCCCAAATACACTAAATTTAGCAGTTATTAAAAAGTTATCAGCTATTATTTTTTCCAATTTACTTCTGAAGTCCAGAAAGTTAAAATGACCAAACTTAGCTAGTAGTCTTTTGAGAGATGCACATCTGAAGTAAGGTCAAGCTGTGTACTCAATAACGTAATCACACCCATCACCCATACACCAAAATAAAGGGAATTAAAAGTTATTTTAACAATACTTAAGACATACCCGGTCTATTTTAAATTTCCAGGATAACCAGTGAGGAAAATCTGGGAAATTTGTTTCCTTTAAAAATCAAACCCCTGTACAAAGTGAGAAACTGTAGAGCGAGACTTATATAGAGGCGAAATTGTCCTCACCACCCAAGGTCCGCTCGTAGGGGATGGATTAAAATTCCAAACCGTAATACACTTCTACAGACCGTACCCAATCATATCCCAGTGTTTCGAGTCTCTGTCTGGAAACGTTTAGGAAATGATGTGCGACAAATACGCACTTACATCTGCACGGGCAGGATCATATATTCTCCGGCATTTTTTTTTTTTTTCGAAAAGCGCGTGAAAAATACGACATAAAATATACATATGCTTCATTAGAAGTCATACTAGATACATTATTTTGGCTAATAAATAAATTTGTATCATAATAATTCACCCACCAATTCAGAATTTAAACACATTCCCCCAGAACACAAATAGCTAATTAGTTGCAAGAGTCTGCGCTCAAGCGCACACACGTACACATGCACGATTGCATACGGGCATTGTATGCAGCCAAATACTATTCTTATCGACAGAGCTCTTCGCTGAAATATGATAATCTTCACACACTCACACACACACACGTGCATTAAAACCCAGCCATGGCTGAAATTTTCACATGCATGCATACATCCATTTCCCTACTGGCTTGAAGATGTTTGTAGGCGACTCATGGAGGCAAACTTTTGCCCTGGGATGTGTCCAGTGATGATGTTCCAGCTGAGAAGGTCTTGAACTTTAAAAAAGTGTCTTTTATTTAAAATACAGGACTTTGTATTTTAAGGATTCTACCTTTTTGGCTTTATGTTTGTTTTGTTCTTTTTTTCCGGGGGTGGAGGGGGGGGGGTACATAAACTTACACGGCACTGTTGAGCTATGACTGTGCCGATGTTCCGTTAAACCCGATATATACATACAGACTCATTTTTGATAACTGGTGACGTAGATGTGTATACACAGGTGTTCAAGACTATTTTAAGGTGCATTATCCTAGTAAAGTCAATGACTTATCAATTTAAAATTACTGACGTCCGTTATTTTAAAGCACCCGTGCAGTTTGTAAACAGATCATGCTGCGGTTTACGTAGTATCGCCAGCCTTGAAGTCATTAATGTAAAATTATTTCCGTTTCTCAAACACTGAAAGCAGCGGGTAAGAAGTAGAAGTATACCACTATGCCGATATAGTCTCCGCCGTCCAAATAGCACTATGCCGATATAGTCTCCACCGTCTAAATAGATCTCGACTGTGATTTAAAGGGTAATATATGAATCGGGGGTTTGACAGGATATATATATATATATATATATATATATATATATATATATATATATATATATATATATATATCTATATATATATCTATATATCTATATCTATATATATATATATATATATATATATATATATATATATATATATATATATATATATATTTATATATATATATTTATATATATATATATATAAGTTTCCTTCATTATTGTATCTTGGGTGTGGGGGCTGGAATTTTCTTTCGAACCAGGGTCTATTTTCTCTTGCCTCAAAATAATGTATCTTTTTGAAGCTAATATAATGGATATTATTATTATTATTTTTTTTTTTTTTTGTGTATGTACAAATTAGAGCAAGAATATTTTTAAAACTATCTCTCAGACCATTAAATGGTCGGTCACTTATGTTCATGACATCAGAGCCTGTTTTCAAAACAGATGCTGATCTATTTGGTAACTGTTTTTACCTTGACCTTTGCTAGACCTTTCCTGTAACCCAATAAAACAGCGAGATCGTACAAATATCATAGCTGTAGCTGCAACAAATGTACATAGGCTGACTCTAATATAGTTGTTCTTATCGTTACTAACCCGGTGATTCCTGTTTTTTTTTTTTTTTATAGGCCGACAAAAGTGATCTACGTGTATTAATTTAATATTTAAAATGGAGTACAAACCAGTATGTAAGCTGCGATTTGATTGGCTGATCGACTAGCCTGAAAATCCAAGTCTTGACTGCGTTCTAAAATAGAAATATCATACTCTGGCCTGTATGTCGGCAAAGGTTCTTTTGATAGATAAAAATACGTACTGATCAGTATGAAAGTATTGTGCAAACATCTATGTGTATAACTTTACGGTACACCAACAGAGTCCTGGTTACAGAATAGCGTTGAGAATTAGTTGCTAGAACCGATCGATCATCGGTATTAATCATTTGGAGATATTTTCATGAAAAAAGTCATTTCCGCACACTTGCAAAAACTTCTGTGTCTCCCAAGGAATGTTTCACGGAATTGTCACTATCGCCAGGTTATCTTACAAGATCTCCAATTATCTGATTATCATATTAGTTACCGACAACCAATACGAGTGCATGTCTGAAATGGTCTATTAGGAATCTGATGTACATGTTGCGTTGCGATGCTCTAAAAACCTTACAAATAAAAGTGTAAAGACACAATTTTCAGAAGAAGGAAAGTTTTAATTGTTTTTAATCGATTATTGAAAGCCACAAACAAATGTATGTTTTATTCGGCTTTTCCGACCAATCTTCAATTATTTAGTTAATCGTGACAACACTGCTACACAGTGCCGTGTAAGAGTTACGTAAGAGAAATGGAAAAGGTAAAAAGTTATTGCTCAAATCTATCCAATAAGACGCAAGATACAATTTTAAGATATTTTCAGAAAATTCTTTCAAATTAAAATAGAAGATAAAGATATAACAAAAAGTGAAAATACAGGGTCGATTGTTTTTCTATAAACCGAATTCTTTAAGAAAGTCCTAGATGTTTGATTTTTGTTTGGTGGCACGTAATTGAAAAGCTTCTTAATCGAATTGACAGTAGAAGTCGATACAATCTTAATCGAATTGACAGTAGAACGTGCCCCACTATCAGTGGGCACTTGCAAGGCATTCAATCTAGTCGAACTTCACATTTCAGGTAGTAAGCATGGGATAGGTATCTATGTCCTATACCTATCACCTGTAACCTCATTTATGTGATTTGTGCTACATATGAATGATGCCACTCTCCAAACTGGGTTTGACGCCATGAAGCTAGTTTGTGGATTTTTCATTCCACATATTTTGTCAAGTAGATAAAATGTGCCGTTAATATAATACTTAAAGTCACTATGTGGAATTTTCAATTCAGAAACACGCGACTTTCTTGGCAGCTTTGGCTGCTTTATCTGCTTGTTCATTATCTTTAATACAAATGTAACTATTCAACCATCAGTACATTATACTTTTACCGGATTTTATGTGCTTACATGTTTCTGTAAGACTTTACATTTGAATGGATTGTCAAACTTTAGGTTTTGCAATGCTTTCAGTGTGAAAAGGGTATCCGAAAAAGTTTTTATTTTTTTGAGGGTCCACAATATAGCTGAAAGATATGGGCATGACTGTAATATCTGTATAAAAAATGAAGGTTGTGTCCGGTAACCGGTTCGAGATGGTCACCAAGGTGTTGCGCACCCTTGTCTCCATCTTACTAAGCGTCTGTATATGTATGTAAGTACAGTATATTTTTCGTTTTAACGGCACTGTTAACACATTTTTAGCTACATCATGCCGAGGAAATGGGAGCTAAATACCTTTCCCAAGGACACAATGAGGCAGCAGACCCGGTTGGCCTGGGTGGGTATCGAAACCTTGGATTACGAGTCTGAAACTCTCCTGTGTGGAACTATAGCCACGATAGTTTTTAATTTTATTAAAATTGACTCTGACAAACGACAGGATAGGAGAGGACGCTTTGAACAGCGAAAAATCAATATTATTTAATTTGTTTAGGTTTCATAATAGTGGTGGTGATTGGATGTGAAAAAGTTTGCAGTATTGGTCAGATTGATTTGTGCACTTTGCAGATGAGGGCAAATTTGTATGCCAAAAGGTCGAATTAAACTTACTTTTCGTACATACAAGATTTCATATTTGTGCCTAAAAACGATTGTTATGTATATTGAATTTATAATATGTATCCATGGTTGTAAGTTGTACTTTAGTCAGATTATGGTCATTCTGTAACAACATATTTACAAAACATTTGAGTTCAAGGCCGGTTGTTTTGTTGTGTTAGCAGTTGGTTATTTCCATGTCTTTGTGACAAAAGTGAGGTACACAAAGTAATTTTCCATAAATATTACTTATATTCTGATGTGAAAATTGTCAGACACACACACACACACACACACACACACACACACACACACACACACACACACACACATATATATATATATATATATATGGATTTAGTGAACAAGAGATCATTCGGGTTCTAAAAGTCTTGTTCTAAACATCAGTCTGTAACGAAGCTATTTTAATAATCAGATGTTAAAGTTGTTAAAACGAGATATAATTCAGAGAGAGGAATTATTTATTTAAAATATTCATTGGAAATATTAGAGTGCTCATAGATTTTAGGATTTTTTTGGGATTTATGTGAACTCATTCAAAACATTCCGGACTACATCATTCTGGTACATCTATCTTTATCCTAATCAATCGTATCTATCTTTATCCTAACCAGTCGTATCTATCTGTATCCAACAGTCGTATCTATCGTTATCCAAACCAGCCGTATCTATCATTATCCTAACCAGTCGTATATATCTTTATCCAAACCAGTCGTATCTATCTTTATCCTAACCAGTAGTATCCATTTTTATCCTAACCAGTCGTATCTATCTTTATCCTAGCCATTCGTATCTATCTTTATCCCAACCATTCGTATCTATATCTATCCATGTCAGTCGTATCTATCTTTATCCTAATCAATCGTATATATCTTTATCCAAACCAGTCGTATCTATCTTTATCCAAACCAGTCGTATCTATCTTTATCCTAACCAGTCGTATCTATCTTTATCCTAACCAGTCTTATCTATCTTTATCCTAACCAGTCGTATCTATCTTTATCCTAACCAGTAGTATATATCTTTATCCTAACCATTCGTATCTATCTTTATCCTAACCAGTCGTATCTATCTTTATCCTAACCATTTGTTTTACAGGACCATTTAGGACCCCATGAAATAATGAGAAGGTTATCATTATGCTTACAATGATATTGAGGCAAGTTTGCTAACTAGCTAACTAGCTAATTTAACTATCCTAAATTCTGCAATATTAAATTTTAATTTGATTTTGAAGAAAGTTGGAACATTGCATGCGTATTTATTTTGGGCGGACTTTATGTTAGTGCGTACAATTAAAGAATTAGAATTCTCGACAAATAAGGTACTTAGGAAATGACTGAAATAAGCGCTTGTCTCAAAAAGGAAATACTCAGACAGATTGTTTCATGTCTGATAATTTATTTTCATTCCTGGAGCAGAGAACGATCGATTAATGATGGCATGCATAACCAAAACACGTAATGACTGAATACTTCTGTTAGTTCAATTGAAAAAATGACAACAGATCTACTTGTTATGAGTATTACATCAATCTATGGTACCTTTTGTAACTAAATCTAATCAAAATAAGAAACGTCTTGCAAGACTGAACGCTGACGTATATTAATTTTGTAGTGGAGGCGCACAATTCGTACAAATGTTGCAGTCCTGAAGAAAATCAAAGTACTGAAAGTACTATACCTTTTTAAATATTATAAAGGATATTGTTGATTGCTCTTTTTCGTGATTTCAGAAGTATGTGTGCAATGTTGTACTTCATCATCAAAACAAATTATGAGGCATTAATTAATAAAATTATTTGAAAAGGTTTTCACCTTAGCCTCAGCTATACAGTATAGATCAAAACATGTCTGATTGTTCTAACAGGGTTCAACTCAGCAATTCACTCATATGTCGTTGGAGACTAGCATGTGCTACTGGATAATGTGCGTTGCCTTGTCGTTCTAGGTTATTTTGTGTATTTGTGATTGAAAAGTACCACGTGAACGTCATGTACCTTTCTATAATTGTTATGTAGTACTACCGTTTCGGTTTAAGCTTAGTAGTTGTTACTGTTATCAAACGTGAATTTTGACAGATGTTTACAACCCTCGCCGCTTAACTGTTGAGCATATCATGTTTCAGAGAAAGCAGGGTATCGAAGCGCACGACTGATCACAGTGAGTGACACATGCTTAAATTTAATATTATTTAAGAGTCTGCGTGTATTTATATAGAATGTTGCCACTAGACGACAACTATATGGCAAATACTATCTGAGGCTTATTGAGATTTTGACTAAGCTGGAACATCGCACAAGCCGTTTGTGCAATAGGTGTCGACGCTCAATGCAGCATCCGTATTTTGGCAGCATATGAGCTCTCCCTCGCTGCTATAGGAATATACTATTTTCCTAAGCATGGCAGAGACAAATGGTACGACCAGTCCGAATTAGTAGTATATCCACCATTATCCATAATGGGGTCATGGAAAAGAATTTATGAAAATATTTGAAAGTATTTTAACTATTTTATATGATTCATTGTTTTGTGGTCTCCAATTTATTCTTTGTTTCGTTCTTTTATGTAAGAACTTCGTTAAAAAAAACTTTCCAAGTAATATCCATTGGTTTTTAAACTTAACGGAAATAATGACTGTAAGCTTTACTTGCAGTTTATATTCGTTATTCAGTGAAGAATATATACACATGACAAGGAGTATCAGTAACGTTATAATAATGAAAAGCATAATTATGAAGCCATTAGTATTGATACATTTACTTTCAATGTACATGTTGGCAATGAATCCTTCTGCATGCTAGATAATCTTCTTGCTCATTCTCACTACAATCCTGGCAGGCCTTTGAGAAAATAGGAAAATTCCTACCATATTTTTAGAAACGGATATTTTCCTGAAAGTAAGATACCGTTATTAGGTAGTTTATCATGATACTATTTCCTGAGGTGGCGTTTGGAGTATTTTAAAAACTCTGACCGCCCGACCATATGTCCGACTGTTTGTATATCTGTTTGCCGGTGCGTCCATCCATCATACCTTCTTCACATCTACCGCCTGGTGAAATCTCACAAAACTTACTAAAATACTTTTCCACGATGTGATGTGGTGCTGGAGGAAAATAAAAGTTTACAAGTCCAGAATCATTTACAGTAGTGAGGAGTGAATGGTCGTTACAGGTGAACATCATTTGTTTTACCCAAGACCCTTCGTATTGTTTCTCAAATGAAAAGATATGATAAATGGCACTGAAACAAATACGTATCCTAAATGAGGTTACATAATTTGGTAGGTTTATCCACCAATATATTCATTATAAACACTGATCCCGAACACAAGTCATCATATGCAATAATATTAATAATAAGAAGAAGAAAATGAAGAAGAATATTATGCAGCTTATTATGTGTCTGATCAAGTGTTCATGTTGTCGGAAATTAGTAATAAGTATAATTTTGTTTCCTAAATACATGTGTAGTTTCTCATTGAAATGTCATTAGACTATACAAAGAGTATGGATTATATAGATTGGGTTTTGTTGCCTCGTACAGCATTATCCATGGTGTACGGTTTTAGTCTTGGTAATTGCAGAATAACAAGTTGGTGTACTTACTGCAGCCGGCAGTTGCGTTGGAGTGATGGAGGGGGTTGGAGAGGGGAGCTTTCCCCGTGTTCTCTGACTGTTGGTTTGATCACGTCCTGCTACATACATCGCTATTTACCTGTATATAGTCACAATGCATAGAAGCCTTGCCCGGGATAGGTCCACTTTACGGAAGCAATCTTCAGCTGTATAGGTACGTGAAAGTGTCAAACGTTATTCTTGCTTGCTGTCCTCTGTATGTCTGTATGTGATAAAATTGTTTAATACATTGTATGTTTCGGATTTTTTCTTAATTTCCAGAAAGTCAGACCTAGGCCACATGACGCCATGCTATCGGATAGAATATAGTCTGTTTCAGGTTAGTGGTATTGATATCTGAATAGACAAGTTGAATTCAATTTTGTGTTGTGTGTAGTAAACAATGAGCTTGCTATAATCCAATGCAATTATTCTTGTCGTCGACAGATTGTTGTACGAGCGTGGTATCATATTTATAATCCCATACAGTCACTCTTATGAAAGAACAGTTTAATTTTGTAACCAGGTCAGTTCATATCTCCGCGTGTGTAATGTATATCACTGTGTTCTTACTTAAAAACGTTTTGCGACCTATGTATTACACGATTCAGTTGTTGTTTATGGTAACTTCGGTGGATTTGGAGGACGGATGATGTTGGTTAACTCAGCATGAGGGGCCAAAGATTCTGAGCCAACGGGTCTGCGGGGTATAAAGGTTCGCAAAGGATCGTTCATCTAGCCAGGATACGTGAAATACATCGAATCATTCATCAGTCAGTCATCTTCTACCTTTATATTTTCTTTTATTTTATATACGTTTCGCAGAATTTTAACATCTTTTCATTTTATATATGATCTTGTTGTACTTCATACTTAAATATATTTGAACGGGTTTATCTTCCTAAAGATTTTGTGCAAGTCTTTACTTTTAATTAACACCATACAACCATTATTGTGCTGAGGTGCCGTTAAATGATAAAACATACATACATACATACATGCATACATACATACATACATACATACATACATACATACATACATACATACATACATACATACATACATACATACATACATACATACATACATACATACATACATACATACATACATACATACATACATACATACATACATACATGCTCATTGCTAGTGGTGGATATTTTATTTTTCACGGTCGTCGTGCAACCAGAGTAAGCATAAAAGATGTAAGTATACGTGTTGACTCTCTTGATTTATGCACGATGGTTGCCTGTTAACAGGCCCGGTTTATATGCATCGCGAGAACATCCCTTCCGAGCTGCAAAGACTCTTGTAGCTTCATTTGAAACATACATACATACATACATACATACATTTCATTCAAAGATGCGACATCTGATGACGTGTAATGCCATTTGAAACAAGATTCTCAGTATTTTACATAATCTCTTAATTAAAATTAATAATGCAGAGGCCAACATGCAATGTAGGTTCTTAACGAATATATTCCTTACCATTCCATTGCCATAGAAAGCAAAATAACTCGTCGTTTACTTTCAAGTGCGTGTGATCCACGAGGATGAATGTTCCCATATATATATATATATATATATATATATATATATATATATATATATATATATATATATATATATATATATATATATATATATAAGACGGGACATTCAGTACCATAACCAGTTATCAACATCTCTGATCAATACAGTTGCAGTTAACATAGATTGTTCGTCGTACGAATAATTTTAATGTCAGCTTCTTACATGTTTGAATAAGAAACTAAAATGTCCATCCGCCAGATGTTTCACCTCCATAATATTGGATGAATTAAAGACAGAAAAAAGACATTTGTCTTCATTCAGCGCAAATGCAGCTTCCTCGAGTAACTGATATATACACAATTTGCGAAATCAGACTTGTAATTAAAGAAGCCCCATGGCTTTGGAAGCAGAGCAACTCTGTTATCAATGACCTTTCTTGCTGTCTCCCTCTTAGAGGCACTTCATTTCTCACGCGTTCACGTATTGACTCTTCGATAGAGATCAAATCCAATATCTACTATGTTGCAGTGCTTTTTAAAATAACCAAAAACCTCTTGAAAACACTAATTAACTAAATCTCTAAACGTAAGAACAGAAGCAGCTTCGTCGATCCTATGAAACCAAGCTAAATCATCGATGATGCGATATACATTGGTAGACTTCCTTTTAGTAAATTCCCGACTAATTATTTATTAAGGAAAGACAAGTACATGTCTGCACATACAGTTTTAGCAACATAACCCGGCAGTTTGACCTTCCATTAGCAACGATTTTAGGACTATGTCCACCAGAGAAATAAGCATAATGGTGTACATGCTGTCTGCATGTTAGATGTGACCGAGAAGATTGCTCGTTACCACGCATGCAAGACGAAGCACTGCAATACTTCTGCTTTCGAATGGAATAGGCTCTTATGAATGTTTCACTGCAATATTACAACAGCCGCGGTAGTTCAGTTGCTAGCGTGTGAGACTCGCGACAAATAGGTGCGGGTTCGAAGCCTGCCATCGGATCAGCCCGGGTCGGCTGCTCTGGTATGTCCCACTTGGTTTGGAATGATATAACCTCCATGTGTCTCTGGTCGTAAAACACCGAAAATCAGAGGAAACTACTAGACCAAATTGCTGCATTTATCTGGTTGTTCACAACATCCATCTGTGTTCGTATATATAAGTGTATTTCCAACTGTCTCTTGTGTTTCGACTTATGCAGTATATTGTCTGACGCCGATCCTTCAGCCTGAAGTTCTTGAAAACGATTCCTTTTTTAAAGCTAAAAGGGTAACAAAATCGGGAAGGAAATATCTATCATATAAACAAATAGCCCAATCACAATGTATGTATTACACATAAGAATTTTTTTTTAGTGAATCTCTAAAGAGGAAGGGTAGGCAACGTCATTCATTTGTAAGAGTTTCTTAGTTAATTTAAACAGTGTTGCACCCAAAGTCACAAATGCGCTCGTTTACGGTTGCGCATTGCACATACCTGGTGCCATTTTGAGAAATGTGTAAACAAACCACTACAATTATTAGTTTTCCCAAAAGCTTGAAGGCTCGGCTATATTTAAAGAAAGAACGAAAGTTAAAAATAAAAAAATATACAATATAGCGGCAAGGGGGCAGGAGAAGTATGTAAGGTAATCTATTTCAGTGACGGATCCAGAAATATCGTTGGGGGGGTGGGGGTGCGTCAACAAATAGACGAGACGAGGGGTGTGTGGGACCAAACCCTCTAAGGGGGCCCCCGGAAGCTCCTGCATTTTAAACGATTCCTGGGCTTACTTTTAACCATCTAACTGTAAAGAAAACTTACCCTGCAAAACGTTTCGGTTCTTTCGCGCTCATTTGTGGGGGGGGGGGGGAGCCGGCTCCACCTCCCACCCACCCCGTTTCTCCCTTGTCAGAGCAAATTATCACTTACGGCGAAGGCGTGATTGAGTTAGATTATAAAAATGACAAAATATTCTGCAATCATATTCTGGCAGAATAATATCTGTAATGAAAGTGTTATTGTACTCGATGATAACAAAACAGATGTATCTTCCAACAACTGTAAAAGGTAGGTCAATTGCATGCTGCAATGTATCCGCGAGTTCTACGTATAAACGAGGAGGTGTTTTGGTTTTGTCCTTTTCGTCTATAACTCCCCATATTGTCGCACAAATTCCTTGCAAACACAGAAAGACTGCATTCGCAATTTTGAGGTCAATCCTACGGATCATACCTCGAATGTATGCCAATAGCTGCTGTTAGGACCACCTCGGCAATTTACGAAACAAGGATTGACCGAGAAGCTGCGAATGCATCCAACTATTTTTTCATTCGCAACTTCTCAGTCAATCCTATAGTCTATCCAATCGTAGAAAGAGCTGAGGTGATCCGAGTAGATTGCGGTTTCTGTTAGCGAAAAAGCGCCGACATACATCCCAGGAATATTTTTGTCTCGCATAAATAGCCGAGGTGGTCCGAATGGGAAACACCGGTTATGGCCGTGCACACTATTCCTCACCTAAATCGTTCATCTGGCTGGACGGAAATCCGAAAAAACAACTGCTATAGGAAGTACTCTTAAACGGTACCCCGGGTCCAATAATAAGAAGAACTTACAAACGCACGCAAAGCTTCTGTTGCCGGGTACAGTATTTTTTTCCAAGTCAGCCAAACTCCTCAGCTCACTAAATGCAGTGCTGCGCATGCTCAGCACTTTCCCAGTCAACGAGAAAGGCTGAAAGAATTCCGATTGTTCTACACAAAACGGAGTTTAACAAGGCTATATTTGTCGACTACACTGTTCTGTTTACATCGTGTGTGCCGGGTACACCTCTCTTTCATTATAGTCAAGATTTTGTATAAAGCTGGGTAAGACAGTCCAAAAAGGAAGTACTCTTTTACATATAAGAATAAAACAACCCCAAAATATGCGTGTGCCACAAATCAACTCCAATAAAGAGGACTAACGTTTTCAAATAATTTAGTTCGGCACTGGTATGTCAGTGTGTCACCTCAGCCTATCAGGTGTCCTTTCTTATATGGATTTCAGGAACAGTTTCATCAAAATAGCTGAAGTACCTTCTGAAATTAATATATTCCGCCTTTGACGAAGAGACACATCGGAAATTGACACTGACTCTTTTTCGAACGACCTCGTTCCGGGAATGCGTAGTGCGAAACGGCAAACTGGTCTATTTAGTCTATATTTTACAGTGTGTCGCACTCCACCACCCACCCACCCACACCTCTTTAATGATTTATAGCTACGTTAATGTTAGTAGACAGTTCTCGTCGATTTGACAGAGCGTAACTATATATTATCAGATATAATGTAAATATCTGCTTTCCACAGAATGTAGCTAATGCCTACTGATAGAAAGAAGACAATAAAAAAGAACAGAAAGGTGGGATTACAACATATTATATTGTAATTTTCAACCGAATATCATGATCAACGAATCGTGAAAAGGGCGCAGTAAAATTAATTATGCAGGCACAATACTCGGAATTTTAATCGGCGTGAATTTTGCATTAGCTTCGTTATAAACAAACTTGGATCGGATGTAAATCAAACTTGATCCAACATATCAACAATGAATGTGTTATTCCCCTTCAAGGTGCATTCAGCTGCCAACATATGCGTCCAAACACGTTAAATTCAAATAAATTTATTACAAAAATCTATCATCGTATAGTTACCGTCATTTACATATATTTTGCGTGTTACTTCACCCTAAATAAAAAAAAAATTACCATTACACCTGTAATTTTGAGATCGTTAGAATGATCTCTCTATCTATATATCGGTCTGTCTATCTATCTATCTATCTATCTATCTATCTATCTATCTATCTATCTATCTATCTATCTATCTATCTATCTATCTATCTATCTATCTATCTGTCTGTCTGTCTGTCTATCTATCTATCTATCTATCTATCTATCTATCTATCTATCTATCTATCTATCTATCTCTCTCTCTCTATCTATCTATCCGTTCATCCATCCATCCATGCATCTATCCATTCACACATCTATATATCTATGTATCTATCCATCTGTCATTTCTTTTTTCTTCCTTCCTTTCTTTTATTCTTTCATCTTTTCCTTATAAAATATCCATGTCATGTAAAGTAAAAAAAGACATTGTGTTTCATCTCTAAGATTTCCGCTAGACCTTTTCCTTGTTATCGTGCGACCAGACTTTCATAATGACATTGTTTATTTTGTCCTATTTGTCTTGTCATATTTATAACTTGAACACCCGTTTGCCTCAAATTGATTACTTCATTCTAACTATGGTGACTTTAGATATCAACCCAGCATGACATAAAGTAAACTCACGTTTGTTTTATTTTTGAGAAAGAATCAATATCTTTATTATTTACATTTACTCAAAACATAAAAATTTACTTCAAATTACATTAAAAGCTCTTTAAAAATCAATTTGTCATACGCTGGTACAGGGCTTTTATTCAATTATTGAATGTGTAAACACACATTTATGAAAACAAATAACACAGATATGTCTTCCGATACATATTGTAAAAGACGCTAACACTGTAGAAAATGAACAGTTGATTTGCTGAGTCAAATATCAATTGCCAGACAAGTTTTTATATGGGCATCACGTGGACAATGTTTCAGTTTGTATGCTGTTACAGTTATAATATTTTATATTATCTATGTAGATGCACAGATTTCATTAGCGCGAGGTAATTGTAATTTTTTAATGCGTGTTCAATTTTTTTTCGAAACGGACTTTCTCCAATAGCGTTTGAAACAGTTTTCTTGGCTTCCTTTTATATGATAGAGGCCATTTTTAGATGAACATTAAAAGGCTATCAGTTAAATTTTGATAGACACAGGGGCGGATCCTGGGGGCGGGGGGCTGAACTGGCACCCCCTCCCCCGTCCCAAAACATTAGCGCGAAACAACCGGAACGTTTCCTACAGGAAGTTTTCTCTACAGTTAGATGGTTAAAAGTATGCCCTGGAAACACTTAAAATGTAGGAGCTTCCGGAGGCATTGTCCACTGAGTCCCCACCAGGGATTCCGTTCCACAGACCTTCGCCTATTGGTCAGGTGCCCACCCCCACCCCCACCCCAACAATACTTTTGGATCCTCTACTGAGACAGATACAACAACATATACATACCCTTATTAATACAAGAGTATATTCGTGCGTTTGTATTTTGAGAATAACGATTGGAAACTGAATATTTACTTTTAATTAATACACAATTTACTCCTGAAACATTATCATAATATCGCAATGCAAAACAAATCAAATTATCATATAATTGACGTGCATCACACACAAATTCAAATAGTATGTCCAGCAACATTTGAAGAGAGACAAAATAATGTCGATACGATCTGATGAAGCTGAGTCAGGGTTACTACAGAATTAGTAAGCTGTTTCTTGCAAAAAATAACTTTTAAGAATAAACATTCTCACGTCTGTCACGTCACGTTTTCGAAGTCACGTTTCGGTTTATCCTGTATATAACATTCTCCCTACCACAACCTACATAGACCCTGATCTGTAGTCTCATAATGCATCCGCAGATCTGGGTTGACGCTATTCGTGTTAACTGTGACGTCTATAAAAGAGCATAGACCCAGATCTACCATCCCATTATGCGACGGCAGATCTGTGTATAAGCTGTTCGTAATTTAGTGTGTATTTTGAACAGGTAAAAACAATACATTAAAGCCTCATTCAGAGGGGGCCCCGGGTGGCTGAGCGCTCGCCTTTACCGATCACTGCCATCTCACCTCTATCCGTGTGAGTTTGACGTGAGAAAGCTTGCCAGTAGTTTCCCGTGGGTCGGTGGTTCTTCCCGGGTCTTTCCCGGGTTCTTCCTCCACCAGATGTACTGGCCGCCATGTATAGCTATCATGTGCTAAAAAAAACAATGGCGTTGACCCCATAAAACCACAAAAATCAGGTTATAAAAAAGAAAGAAAGAAAGAAAAAGAAATGAAAACCGAACTTGAACCGAAATGTAGATTTGAAGAAATACAGCAGATAATAAAAATCAATTGCTCTTATGCTATTTGTTATACCAATGCTAGGATAATGTGATACTGCCCGTCCGTGCGTGCGGAATGTGACCGTTCGAGAGTACCCCTTGGGGTATGATTGGGGTGGTGTGTCGACAATCTCCTCAGGCATAGAATTTGAATTTTGATCCACCTTGTTGGAGGGAGGCGTAATATTATAATTCTCGTCTATGTGTCTATCTTTTTGCGTCTTTTCTCTTTTCTTTTTCATTCTTTTCGGCTATTTGTCTTCAATCTCTGTCTGTCAGTTTGTTGTTGTCTTTTTCGTTCCTTTTGGGGGGTTGGTGTGACAGGGGACATACTAGAGAAAAGCTTAAGGAGAATTTGCTTGCATATGTCGAGATTTTCTTCTTGTAACTATGATTTTGATATCAGGTTAACCTTGTCTGTATTCGTGTAAAAACTGCGGAAAAGAAAAAAGATGGGGACAGAAAGGAAAGCAAAGCGAGTAGAATAAGTCGACTAAAAATCTGACGTCCATATAGCCCGATTCGATCGATTGGCTACATGCTTTTAAACATGGCTGATGATTGGGTCTTGCACCAGCATGCGGTGTTTACTTGTGGTCGGGGGGTGGGGGGCAATACTATAATTCTCGTTCGGTGTTTAGTTATAGGGTGGACAATATTATAATTATCATCTGTGTGTCTGTCTTTTGCGTCTTTTCTCTTTTCTTTTTCATTCTTTTCGGCTATCTGTCTTCAATCTCTGTCTATCCGTTTATTGTTGTTTTCTTTCCTTCCGTTTTTTTTTTGACTGTCTTCAATCCCTACGGAGGAATTTTATTTTCCATAAGAGTGATCCTCATGCAACCGACAACCCAAATTATGGATAACAAACTGAAGTCAAGATCCTTAAATCCAGAGTGACTATCCGAGCCGTACAAGGTAAGTTCGAACTTATTTCCTCTGCCTGACAGTGACGCCAATAAGCACTACCAATAGCCATTTGTTTTCTTAAACCTTTGAAATAATCAGTTCAAGAGTGACAGCTGTGTGGCATAAATATTGCAACAGAGCGTCAACTTGATCACAAAACATCTGTATAATTCAATATAGGGGCTTACCCTCGAACGTTCTACCGTATTCACATGTCTAGTAGCAAGGGTCAGAGAAAGAGAAATGTATAATTACACCTGTCTATCTTTGCCGCTCGGGACTTAGCCCCTGGGTCATAACTTGAAAACTAGTGAGATTCCACTCTTTTCTAATAATTAAACGCTGCTGTTGCCAAAAAACAAGCGAATTCTACCGTAGAAATGGAGACTAAAACTGTCACCACTTGCAGAGAGTCCAGACATATGTGAAAGTATTAGTTGATACTAAATTTCAAAACCTTGTAAAAAGAAAAATATTGAAAGACATCAAAAAGTATGAATAAAGCATCATCATTCAAGCGTCCAAATATCTCTTGATCAAAATGTACTTCAGTCACATTTGAAATCCTCAAGTTTCTGTTTCTGTATCAAATTTCCACGCGGAAAAGGAGATGTTATGAAAAGAAAACAATAGAAAGAAAACTCGCCTCGAACACCGAAATACGTATATTTTGATCAGTTACTGAGCTCTCTCTCTCTCTCTCTCTCTTAATCTGTGACCAATTTTATAAACTGATGTCGCATTTCGCACTAAACTAATTACATTTTTAAACTCAAATTCAAACATTAGTAACCTCAGAAACAAAAATTAAATATTAAGTCAAATTTGTTAGATGAAACACTAAAGTTCAGACCTTTAAAGATGTAACTAACGGTCTACGGGCAGCAAAATTTGTACAATAAAGCCTAAACAAAATTGTATTGCGGCATGTTTCAGAATAGTCTAAAAAATATACAAATGATGCAAATTGTAACAAATGTAATGAACACAAAAATGTTCAAATTTAGCGAGGAAGCTGTATCCGCGAAAATATTTTAAGCCGAAAATTATATAATAATGTACGAACCATCAGTTACACTCTAAAATTTTATTTGAATTAACTGTATCAGCGAAAATTTATTGACGCTAAAGTATTGTGCTTTACATTATATTTGGTTCCGGTTTCACTAACAGTTAACATGTTCTTCCTCGAATTAAGACTTTTCAATATCTTTCTTATTGCTTGGTTTGTCTTTCTTATTGCTTGGTTTGTCTTTCTTATTGCTTGGTTAGGAATTATGAGTTTTTCACTGAACATTAGTCTTGTTTTATCTCGAAGACAAAAAATTAGGGTTTTATCATTTTTAAACTAAAGAGTTCATTTTCATCCTTTGTATTTAATTACCACTCAGAAAAATCCCAGTATTGTAAGAAATATCATAAGCAAGATAATGGAAAAATCTCAGTTTGAGGGACTTTTTTTGAGAAATTTAGTGAAATTGTAGCTAGGGGATATGGAATCTTGCATAGCATTAAGTTACTGGTAGGTAGACTACACACAAATAGTCTCACTCGGTCAACTGACATTTGTACATGTATGGCTGATGTTTTCTCCATTTGTTATCTACTATGTTTGTAAACTCAAACAATGGGGACATTAGAGTGAAAAAGTTATTGTTCAAAAACCCATTCGATTAAAATTGTCATATTTAAAATATATTGACTGATAATGCATTAATACTATTGTTTCCATAGAAAATGGAAGAGCCACTGCAAAATTTCTGATGAATCACGGTAATCTGTAGGAAATTTAAAAGACGCCATCTTCGCGCAAGCAATCTTTTCAGTGACCAAGTAGATTATATTTATGACACTGAAAAATTAAACTATTTTGTTCAAGAATTTTCCTGCATTGGAAATTAGTTGAGGCGGACTCCAAAATCTTTGTGTAATTTTCATTCGTATTGAATATTGACAGTTCGATCGTGTTTAGATACCGCTATTGAAGAATGCTTAAATTATTGATCAATATCAGATTCTTTGACAGTTGAGAACTCTTTGTCAATACACACCGTCGATTAAAATTTTCTTCACTTCACATTTGATCTCGGATAAAAATATTCTGCATAAGAATGAACCTGCATAAACACTTTGACGTTTCCGAACACAATTAATGTGATACTGCTGTTTACATTAGTTTATACGACACTTTTTTAGATAACGGACCCAGTTAAGGCGAAGAGTCTATACGATTAAAGGAGCTATATGTGACTTCAATTTAAAGATGTTTAGATAATCGCCGCCACTAAATGGCGCGATAGAATAGAAAATAAAGCTCATTCATTTGATTTTATCAAGGCCTCGAACCGAAAAATATAGTTTTATTGTTCATTCGTTTGTTATACTCCTGGTCCATTTAATATGAACATCGACAAAAGTGTGAATCACGGAAAGAGAAGATGAAACGTATTTCCATCCTTTAGAAGTTTTCAGGTAAAAAAATTGAAACAAAACAAGTCCTTTTTATATAAGAACGGATAAATTCGGTGTTTCAAAACAAAAAGACTGGTTTGGTTCAACATAGAAGTTGTTTTAATGAAAAATGTCTGAAATAAAGGTACTTGAAATGGAGGATGTACAAACGTCACAGGAGTCTGTGCCAGAACAAAGTCCTTCTACGGCAAGGTAAGACATTACATTGTATTCTATAAAACCCCTAAGGGGGATAATTTTCACCCTACGTAGGTATTTTACACTTAACATCCTAAGACATCCATATGTTTAGAAAAACGTACCTGATTTAATTTCTGCTTTAAAAAAAATTACTTTTCCATTTTATTTGTTTGTTGTTGTTGTTGTTCCCTTCGTTTTTTAAACAGCTTTCACCGAAGAGTCACACTTAAGAATATTTGAGGTTATTCGATTACAGATTTTGCAAAATACATTGAATTGGTTTGCATTTGGAACCCCTTTGTCTTGGTACTAGGACCTCCACTGAGAAGTCCACGGAACCCCGTCCCATTAAACTAAAAGGAAAGTTGGGACGTTTTAGCCCATGTTTCTCTCACAGGGGTCCACTTTCTCTTTTCTTTCTTAATTAATTTTTATTTTAAAAAATGCAGAGATGATTACTTGGTTGAAGCAATCAAATTTATTTGGGAATGAAGGACATCTGTATTTACAAATACTTATGACCCACTGGATAGCTTTCGTTTAGTTTTTATTTTTAATTTATTTTTTTACATTCATTTATTTAAATTATGGCCCCAGTACCTACCTTTCTTCCAGTTTCGCGCTCGTGTATAAAAACTTTGCTTAAAACCTCATTTATATGTTATACCAATGCTCTTTCTATATGAGGAGTAGTGTATGGCAACCTGTGCCAAAGAGGTTGTAGGAGTATTGTATGGCAACCTGTGCCAAAGAGGTTATGGGAGTATTGTATCGCAACCTGTGCCAAAGAGGTTGTAGGAGTATTGTATGGCAACCTGTGCCAAAGAGGTTGGAAAATGCCAAGAATTAAATTCAGAAATCTATTGATTTGCTTTCCGTGTGCAATCCAATTAACGATACAACGCTAGAATCGTCTGCATATCAGGTTTCAAAAACTCAATACTTTAAAAGGAAAATTTAACAGTGTCTTGAACTATTTAGAAATATGTAAATCAAACTGAAATATAAAAATAGTATGAGTTGAAAGAAGAAATTACAATTTTATCTCTCGTCCGAATTCGGAATGGATTTTAGTAACACGTGGTTTTTAAAAAATATTTTCTTAAGATTTTATTGCAACAGCTTCCTTTCCCTGTCTTTTTCCATGTATGAAATGGTAGCCGGTGGTACATTTTCCACAATCCATTGCCAAACATGCAAAATCCATGAATTAACACACGCCCACATCCATACACAAACACACACCTCCACCAAACTGTTTGTCAGGTGGCCCCAGAAAAAAATGTATAATGCTCTCAGTTAATACAACAAGCAATGTTAGCGTGTTTTCAACTCCCACGTCAGGAACTTAAATTTTTTCTTGTCTAGTGTGCATTGATTTTATGTAATGAATTCTTTGAGATAATTGCATCAGGTATCATAAATAAATAGGGCACCTGTCATTACAAGACCTGTTTATCACTCCTCATTAAAAAAAAACTAATCCATAATTTTACTAAAACGTAATTACCGACATTCAACCAATCACAAACCGCTTTGTGGATTTGCTTCTCATTCGAAGAAATGATTTACTCCGTATTTATCATTTTAAGCCCTGTGATTTTATTTTAGTGGATAAATTCCTGTAAATTTTTGTTGCTCTTCGTAGGACTATTTATCGCTTGCAAATAGCACTTTCAAATTTATTTCCAAGATATTCCAAGATTAATGATCAGAAATTCTGTGATTGTAGCATTTGAAAATGCAAGAAAATATAGACAACTAACCGACGTAAACCGACATTTTCACTTACTGAAAATAGTGTTTAGCCCGTACGTTCAATTCATGGACATATGAGCAAGAGAAGGAACTGTGAATTAACTGTTTTAGTTATATTGGCACTTTCGTGGATATATTCTGATAGGTCATGTCCTTCAGCGCTTCCGTGTGTCTGCCCGTCCGTCCATATTCCATTGTAAACTGAGCTCCATCTACTCCGATTGAGGAAGAGTGATCATATTTGGTATCATGTTGTAGAAAGATGAGTAAATGACAACGAAAGTTTCGGATCCTGATTGCAACCACTCATCACCACCCACCCTTTCCAGGGGGAGGGCGTGGGATCAGAGATCATTTTTTCATTGGTAAGATACTCTTCATTGTAACATGAAATGCGTCATATACACTAGCTGAAGGAGGATGACTGTATGTGGTATGATGGTTTAGGAGTAGTAAAGGATAATGAAGATTTGAGATCCTTCATGCAGCCCCCTTTGGTGTGTGGGGGTGGGGGTGGAAGGGAAGTTGAAAGGTAACAAATTCATGGGTAATACGGAAACGGTCCAGTTTTCATGGGTAATATAGACTCCTTCTTGTAACCTGAACTCCGTCTATAGCGATTTAGGGAGGGTAACCATGTTTGATGTGTTGTTTCAGGGAGAATGAGTATATGACAACGAAGGCTTTGAATGTGGGGTACTAGGGGGTACTAGGTGTGTTTCTTAGGGGTAGGTGTCAAAAATATTTATTCAAAAAACATGTGGATATTTGTGATATCTATTTTTTTAAAATAGTTGTTTCATTTTTCTTAACTATTTCCATGCTAGAAAAACACATGAGATCTATCATTCTGAGTTTTCTTTCACAGCAGTAGTTTGTGTTGATATCTGTGGGATGGTTCTGCGCACAAATTAAATCTTATATCAACATTCTTGTTACTCCATGTCATACACACAAAAGTTTAAAAAATATATGGCAGATGTAACAATTTTTACTCTTTACTCTTCAGAAACAGGCAAAATGAATTCCAATTTTGTTTCAAAATAAGGTGACACCTACTTTCCAAGTTTATCGTTGCTTTTTGTGTAAAAATTCAACATTTCGAAATGACACCTTGTTAACAGATGGGGTAATGTGATTACCGATCATATCATCTGATTTATACAAGTTTTGTATTCTCACTATGTTATTGACCTTGATCGCCTTTGATAGCCACTGATCGATCCACTTCCTTTCATATCGGTACTATTGACGTGGAACGAAGTGGAGATACTACCTTGGGTTAGATGTTCTTTGATAAACTCTATTAAAATTGATTTCAGTTTTAATTTAGTTTCCTGGCGCAATGTAATAATTAAAATTACATTCTTGATATTTCATGAAAGAAAAGTATTCCCATAAAATTTCTTGAAAGAAAATGATTCCAATACAATTCTCTTTTACATAAACTCTTTGGTGTTTGTTCTACTTATGGCTTACTGTCCAAACTGATTTTCTTAAACTGTCCATTGAAGAAACCCTGATTTTCTTTCAGTGTTGTAACTTTTCACAACAATAATAACATTACCTATTTCGTCTGCTGCGACCAAAGTCGCGAAGAGGTATCTCCCTTTATAACCAGTGCTTTATAATGTTATTTTTAAGTATTACGACACTCATTTGACTAGCCGATGTCGTTGCTTGAATTTTAGTATCTAAAAACGATCAGTCCCGTTGACCGTTGAATACATGCCATTCTTGGCGGGGGGATATATTGTATTCACAGGCTTTATCACAAACTTTTTGAACATGTAGGAGCACATACTATTTTAGTATAATATTGAGCAATGGGGCACACCTGGGGTACTTTGGGATAAATGAGGTCTTTCTAATACAGGTAACGGAGCATGTGCTACACAAATCATTCCAGAGATACGATATGATATACAATATCTGATATATTGTATGATATATGATACGTTACGATTGACATAATATGATATAAGAAAGATAATGACATTATTAAAAACAAAACGGACTCTTGAGTATGTAAACTTTTCAGGAAAATGTCATCAGAGTACTTAAATCGGGACTAGAATTAACTATACATCGTGGAAAGTATATTTTGTGGAACCCGGGAAGACCCTGGGTGGAGCCACCGACCCACTGGAAAGCTACTGGCAAGCTTTCTCACATACCCACGATGGTCAAGCCGATAATCGGACCCACCCGGACAGATGTACATTGTGGGTAATTTGTAGAAACGACCACCTTAGAACGCTTATATATATATATATATATATATATATATATATATATATATATATATATATATATATATATATATATATATATACACGAATAAATAATGTCATCATAAATGTTTAATTCGTATTATATTGAGATTCGAACCCCGGATCTGCGGGTTACTGCACCCATCACCTTGCCTGTAAGCACCAACCCCTATACCATCTCGACCATGCTCACATCACCAAAAAATGATGCTACAAAGTCGGTGGGTGCCGCAACCCTCGGATCCGGGTTCGAATCTCCGTAGAGTCCGAATTAAAATTCTCTAACCTGTATGATAATATTATTTATTCGTATTTTCGCTCTGTTTGGTGTATATTTGTAATATCTGTAATTCTCTCTCTCTCTCTCTCTCTCTCTCTCTCTCTCTCTCCGCATATATATATATATATATATATATATATATATATATATATATATATATATAGAGAGAGAGAGAGAGAGAGAGAGAGAGAGAGAGAGAGAGAGAGAGAGAGGGGTATTTTTTTAACTGTTGAACGACACGATGTCATAAGAGCTAGGGCTGGTGCTATCCTATTATCCTAATGTTTACCGCCCAAAAATGTAAACCACAAGGAAATATTTATGACAAAGAATAATCAAATTCTACATGATATATGCCCCTATTTTTGTAGGTACTTTTATTACACAAATTTGAATGTGGTCGTAGAAAATACCATTCTGTCCTGATGGGATTGCGCACGCACACACACACACACACACAAAAACACCCTTTAAGACAATTTTTCATATATAATTGCCTTCACGTTTAGTGTTTTACGGTACATCAGCACATGAAAGTTATATTATGCCCGGGACTAGAAGTACGTCCCAGAAGAATGTAATTCAAGTCACAGATCGTGCCGAGGCATGTAAAGTGCCTTGCGTAGGGACAACCCATGCAGCATATTCGTGCTGATGAGATGGCATGATTCGTACCGCGAGTCCGACATGATAATAACCACTGAGACACCGTGACTGTTCAATGTATTCAGTGCAGTTTACCTACTAAAAATATTTGTCAAGCTTGTTTTCCAAACAATGCACCACTATTTGTTATTTCCTTTGTCGATGAACTCCAGATTCAATGCGGGGAATTACTTTGTTTTTCCCGTTATGCACGAGACATCTATAACACATAGATCAGTGGCGTAGCAACCGCCCAAACACCCCATCCCCCAGGGGGGTGTCCAAAATTCCCATCAAACAACTTTTTTTATTTGGAGGGGGCTCCAGAATTAAGTTTTCCGGGGGGGGGGGGGCAAAATTTCTTGCTACGCCACTGACATAGATGTATCTAGTTATGTCTGCCACAAGCAAGTATTTTGCATCCTTATTCTGTAAATTCATACCGCAAATTATGTAGAATATGCTTTTGTGTTACTCTAAGAATTTTATTATAGCATATGGTGCTGT
This sequence comes from Margaritifera margaritifera, assembly GCA_029931535.1. Lineage (NCBI taxonomy): Eukaryota > Metazoa > Mollusca > Bivalvia > Unionida > Margaritiferidae > Margaritifera > Margaritifera margaritifera. The sequence goes on from JAQPZY010000870.1 coordinate 175,053, forward strand.
TTTCCTGCACATGCATGGTCTAAAAGTGTAAATGACACACTGATAATGACCAAATTTTCACCTCAGTCGAATGAAGGATCGCCTCCCAATACCGTTATGTAAAAACTATCCCGTGTTGTTTTGAGAGTCAAAACCATCAATAGTTTCCTGACCAAACGCAGGGACAATGTATGTTTGTCTCTGTGATATATTAATGTTGGGACTTTCATTCGGAAAAAGCGATAACGCAGAACAATTAAGTTTCCTCATGAATCTATAGATCTGACCGTATTATACGGAAAGATTTAAGCATTGATTCTTTTGCATCAATATATTTGCTAAATAAGTCAATTAAACTTAACATTTTCGCGAGCATTCTATGTGAAATATATCGTAGTGGATTAAATTTCGTCTATTATACTTGCCTCCCCGCTGTGTACCCCTAGTTCCGTAAATAAAGTCAGTTATAATAGCATTAAGCGTCAAGGCACTGCCAAGGTTTCGGACCAAGTTGAATGGCATATCGCCATTTGTAAAAGAAACAGCACTGATTTTTAATATCCTCCTCTATTTTCATTTATCGGTTGAGTGGGAGAGATTCCGCATGGCTAACTTTGAAATGCCTTCGGTTATTACCGTTGGGACCGTACCGATGATTTCATTCACAACAAACTGGTTGTTGGATTGTATCCCCCTATCAATGGACACAGTAACAATTGTTTGTTGACATGCCTTTACACAAACCAAACTGTCATCAATGTGACCAAACAGGATACTAGGTTATTATCGGCACATTTTGTGAGTTTCTCGTGGCCAAATACAGATATTTTTTCAGGTATGTAGAAGAATATTGCTGAAATTAAACCCATTTGCGGTAATATTTCACACATTTATTTTGCGTGCTCTATCTCTGTCTGTCTGTCTCTCATCAATACACATTCTTAATGGACACACACACACACACACACACACACACACACACACACACACACACACACATTATAGAGAACAGAGATACTACAACCCGAAGCCATAAGTGGAAGAAAACTTAACAAAAAATAATATTGATGCAGAAGATCAACAGTCATGAACACACTGGGATCTCTCACCGACCTGACAATTTGACCTTTATATTTCAGTCCATTTTAGTTTCCCGTTTATATTTATACTTTCTTTGTCATTCTTTTGCAAGTTGTTCGCCCGCCCCTACGCCTATCTCCATCAGTGTGATTCTCCCCCCTCTCTCTCTCCATCTCTCTCTCTCTCTCTCTCTCTCTCTCTCTCTCTCTCTCTCTCTCTCTCTCTCTCTCTCTCTCTCTCTCTCTCTCTCTCAAATCGTCCATCAGTATCAGTACAGCAGTACAGGTGAGGGGATGATTTATCGGAATATATATATATATATATATATATATATATATATATATATATATATATATATAGAGAGAGAGAGAGAGAGAGAGAGAGAGAGAGAGAGAGAGAGATAGATAGATAGATAGATAGATAGATAGATAGATATACAGAGAGAGAGTGTGTGTGTGTTTCAGAGTCTGTACATCTAACTAGTTATGCATTTAACTACTCCTTCTGCGATATTCGATTGTTTCTACTCATATTGACCATAATTGTTGTTGTTGTAATGATTAACTTGCGTGGCCAATCCTTATATCTATGTCAATTTCTGTCTGTCTCTTTGTCTTTCTGTATACTTCCATTTTTCCCATCCGAATTTTAACACCATCTGCTCATTAGGTGTGCTGAATTTTCAATCTATTTAACTCCGTTTGTCTGTCAGTCAATATATATCTTTCTGTTTATCTATTTATCTATCTACCTGTGGATCTGTAGGTCAGTCTGTTCCTCTGTAAGTCATTCGGTCCGTCTCTATATCTTTGACTCGTCTTACCTGTCCACTATATTACGTCCGTCTGTGATATCTTTCGATGTTTATATGCTCTCTCTCTCTCTCTCTCTCTCTCTCTCTCTCTCTCTCTCTCTCTCTCTCTCTCTCGCATGGGTTTGCCATATTGATTTACATCCAACTTTATTTTAAATGTAGATCATTGTACTGTGGATTTTCAATTGGTCTTCTTTTACGCTCACTTTTACAGCTGTTCTTCCAGTCTTCTTACATATCAATTAACAGACACTTTTTATTTCCTATGATTTTTAATCTTTTATTCATATTTGCAAGATACGTCTATTTGATTATTCCTCTTCAAGTTCCCCTGGTCATTTCATCAATGCCTCTATGACTCTTCCTTTATATGTAAGCCACTTTCTATTTGTCCGTCTTATTTCCTATTCTCTCTCTCCCACAGAGAGCACTAGTCAATGCCCGATCCTTTCTTGTCTTCAGATTGTTTTCGCCATTCTGAGCCTATCTTTTCTTTACTTTTCATTGTAGTTTGGGGATCATACTCAACGGATTTAATAAAGTTGACCCGTATCGACTGTTCTTCCCCAGCTAGAGGCCTCCAAATATTCCCGAACCCGGACTCAGACAAACTGTTGTAAATGTTTGCATTTTCTGAATGACACTAGTGTATACCCTGACAATTATAGATAATAGAGAAAATCTATGTACACAAGATTTGTTTGAAAAAGTTATTTACTTACCTGCATAAAGACAGGTTTTAAATTGTATAAACTTACTATCGTTACCTTATTCATATGTGACGGCAAGGAGTAAGCTTTGAAGGGTTTCACTAGACAATGCATTGCGATTGAATTCAGTCAAAGACGGCTTATACCACAAAAGCAAACAGACCGCCCATTTCCCTACAGGGTGCATTTTTCTTGTTTTATTTCTAACTGCTCGTTTCGTCGACCCTATAGCTGTAACAATAACGGTTGAATTAGAGTTTGATTTTTGTTTGTTCTACTCAGATACAATGGCGGCGCGAATGGGGACGGGGGGGGGGGGGGGGGGTCAAAATTCGAAATTTACTTTCCTCGGATATTCCCCAAATGTACTCCCCTGATTGAAACAGAACAATCACTGACCTTTTCGACTCTTATTTATGTCCTTATATGTTACAGAAGAAACACTCATCAACTGGATGTTGAACACCACTAGTTTGAATATCTTGATTCTGAGCAAACTGAATTAATACCATATTTGATTGGTTAGGAATAGATCTGATTCTTAAGCAAAAGAAATAACAGCATCTTTGATTGGTTGATGAGGCATCTATTTCATAGCAAACATAAGTAACGGCATATTTCAATATTTGAGAAGCGATCTGGTTCTCAACAAAAAGAAGTAATAACAGCTTGTGTTTAATTTTCTAACCTTGAGGACTTTAGTGCCAGTAAAATCGTTGCAGCCAAACTATTTTTGTTTTTTTGTTATTGAGCGTGTTAAAGGAGGCAATAACACTGTTTGAGACGGTTTAATTTGGTCACTTGACTGTCACCTAACTTTTGCCTCTATTACATCAACAAGAATCCAGCTTAAACACGGCCTTAAACACCAACACGCTCATTCCTACACAAATGACGTGTGATTGCCTTGTTTTTAAAAAAAAATTTTAAAAAAAAAAAAAATCTGATATAGCAATTCTTCTTGCTTAAGACCATATACGTTTAAAATTCCGTACTTAGTTGATATGTGAAACACTTTCGAGAACATTCGTAGACCTAATGACCAGTTTGAAGCGAAGCGAACAAAACATAAATGATGCAAAAACCGGAAGAGAGAGAGAGAGAGAGAGAGAGAGAGAGAGAGAGAGAGAGAGAGAGAGAGAGAGAGAGAGAGAGAGAGATTATATCCAGACAGCACCACAAAATTCAGTTTAAATATTATGTAAGGTGTGTTCTTGTATTGTATGGCCATCATATTTATGAGTCCCAATACAAATTCTATTACCATTTTGAGTAGATAACACTTCAGAGACCCTCCGATTTAATTTACTGTCCCCTCTAACCTACCGTAGATATCGATTTCCTGACAGAACAAATTTAGATAGAATTTAATCCATGACGAAATATTAGGGCTTTCATAACTGACCTAGATGATGCAAATGCTCTACCGAAGTGGACGGCAAAAGATATGGGGAACAGTGATGGGCAGTGATGAATTAAGCTCACTAATTCGAAAACTGAGCATATTTTCATCCATTTTTTCATATTGTCAATTAGTAATGTTTTAGCATTACCCATCTGAGAATCAGAAAATTGAATTTGTTTTGATAACTTTATGTAATAATATCTCTTGTCCACAATGAGTCTTTGTAATTTTGCCACGTAGGGTGGGATGTGAATGACGAGTCACGTGACCATGTTACGTAGTGCGTGAAATTAGGACACGCGTTTTTCCCTATTTAGCGATGCTACTCAAATACACGAGCGAAGTACAAAATTAAGCTAGAAGTTCAAAATGTTTTATCAGTATTCTAAGAATTTTATATAAATAAAGGACAAACATGATTCCGAATCAAACCTTAGCGTGGTTAGTACAACAGTTGCAATTCTACTTCATGGTTTGAACACACGGGCTAGATCCATGTTTCCAGTAGGTCGCAAAAATTCGGATTACTAGTGTCTAATCCTCAATATTCTTTTAAGTTATTATTGCAACATGACATTATTATTACGAAAATCTTGTAGTAATAATAGGTTACAATATTTAATAAACAGCCAATAGAAGAAATTATTAATTTTATATTTAATTTCTAAAACTTCAAAAAAATTACTAAGTTTTCAAACCATATTGATGACTGATCTTACCGGTGAGTAATCTCAGTTTTACATCTACAAAGGGATCGGTTCAAAATAAATGCAAATGTTTTGGATTGAGACAATTTTTGGTGAAGTGTTGTCAACTAACAAAAAATCGATTGATTAAATATTTTTACTTATTTGTTATTACGATAACGTGATATAGATACTACTAATATCATTAAATTACAATGTATAGTTTCTGCTGTGCTCATTTGAAGTCATATGACTTTTATTTATTAGCAAGGTTAAATGACCTTATGTTTGGTTTGGTGTTTCACGGCACAGCAACACAAGTAGGTTATTTTGTGCCGAGGCAATTTGACTAAAGTACCTTGCCCAAGGACACACCACGGTAGGATTCTAACCCGCACCTTTCGGTCGCTAGTCCGGCACCCCAACCTTTGAGCTACAGTGGCTCCTCGACAACTGGCATAAGGGAATAAACACTGAATAAATCAAAATGGTAGTTCAAGCAGTGGTTTCTGATTGGTTTAATTTAGGTAACGACGTCCTGGTAGTCAGTGGCGTACTAAGGGTAAATGGCGCCCGGGGTGACGATGATGGCCCAATGGGCCAGAATATGAGGCCCGAATTTTTATCAGCTGTTTTGGGGCCCCAAGACCTCTGGCGCCCGGGGCAACCGCCCCGTCCGCCCCCCTCCGTTAGTACGCTACAGCTGGTAACATGATTAATAATTCTGTATATGTTTAGTTTTAACAATTATCCTGACTCTGTCGTTAAGTGTTGGTAAATTTTCACCCGTTTTTCTTTTCTGTCATTCTCTCGCTCGCTATCTCTTCAAATCCGGCTGCACCTCCATACGAGCATATTGGGTAACCGAGTGAAATTGGAGTAGGCAAAGCAATAAAATATACTCTTGCATAGATAACGTAACACACACACACACTTGTCCTATGTGTTTTTTTGTAAGTTCTTTGAAAGAGAACCGTTCAACGCTTCTTCAGAGAGTGGTCTTTGTACCTGATTCATTTCATAGTTTATAAATAATCCGAAACCATTTTATCAAAGAGATTTCGGACCTCTGCTTTACTTCGTTTAGTTGTTTATTTGAATTACTTTCAGTCTGACATCACATATAGCTTGATCTCAACAAAATCACCACTGATGATGTCAGATAAAATATCGCATTCTATTGTCACATGTTTGGTATAAAGTCCGAAAATACGATGAAAGTTTTCTATTTACAGACACGAAACGGGTTGAATACGATTCTTATATAAAGGTTTCCATAACATCGATGATGAAGTTGCTTAACATCTTTATTTTTCCTTTTTGTCTGGGTGCCTTTTGAAAACAGCATTTCCTAGATCGGGTCCATGAAAATTGTTCGTTATCATATGTTTGCCCGTCTCAGAAAAATATTTTAGCCACATGCACGTCTAATCGTATTCAAAGTTCATCATAGCGAGCTGATAAAACATCAGACTCGCAATCCAAGGGTCACTGGTTCGATACCCGCCCAGGCCAGTCCGGGTCGGCTGCCTCGGTATGTCCTTACAAAAGACACTTAGCTCCCATTTCTTTGGCATGATATAGCCAAATAAAGTGATGAAGGTGTCATTATGAACAAACCAGCAACAACATAGCAAGAATTGTCATAGAAAGTTACCACCGTATAAACATTGAATTTCTTGTCAATAAACCGCCAGACTCTCTCTATTTCTGTGACATCGAGTTTCCCAACCAATGTAAGTTATATTTTTCAACATCGCCAACCGATGATTTCAGTTTCACCCTATTTACCTCACACCTAATAGGAATTCAGAAAGTTAAGGAGACAGTTCATGGGGTGCACTTATGTATAGACAATGTCTTTGGTTGTACAGGTATTTCGTATTTTAACACTGCCCTTGAAAGAGTTGGGATATGCGTGTCACTTGCATACAACTGGATTAATATTAAGTGAATATGAATAATTCCTCGTGTTGAGGCAAGGATTAAGCCAGATCCTCAGCACTTTGTGCACACTTGGGGATCGCAGGCAGATACAATATCTGAGAGAATTACACGATCAATACATTTTAAAAGGACGTGAGGTGGTGTATCCCAGGGTTAATTTAAAACCAACATGGATAAAGTGGAAGATGTTAATGTTTGGGGTTTGGGGGTCAGAGTGTCGTTTTGTATGTGGACGTGTTTTGAGAGAGAGAGAGAGAGAGAGAGAGAGAGAGAGAGAGAGAGAGAGAGAGAGAGAGAGAGAGAAGAGAAGGAGAAGGTTTGTCATAATACAAGAAAGAGTTTATCTTTAAAGACCGCTCTATACTATACCTACAGGTGCGCCTAAAGGAAACCTTACGCCCTGTGCACTAGGAGTGCACTAGTAGTGCATAAGGAGTACACTAATTGTACACCATACTGTACATATTACTGAACAAGGTAATGCACTATAGGGAACAAGACGGTGCACCATAGTGAGCAAGGTAGTGCACCGTAGTGAACAAGGTAGTTTACTTTCATAAACAAGGAAATATGCAATTATCTGTATAAATAAACTCATTACACTTATGTGATTTGAGTTATGGCAGTCTTATTGATATTAGGATGAACCAATTTTCAGTAAAACAATACTCTATTTACATGCAGCATCACGTTCTATATTAGAGAAATTATGATGAGTATATTGGCCTTGATAATGAAGTTGATTAGTTCACAGGAACACTTGAACTCCGCTACTTCCAAATAGTAATTCATATAATAAATACAGAAGGACGATACTTCAAGTGCCACTGTGTAGTATTAGTAATAGTAGTGGTAGTAGCAGTTGTTGTTTTCGTTCTTGGCTGTAGTTTTTGTCGAGCCCGCCTAAGCTCAAGATAACGATCACTTTGGCGTCCGTCTGTTCGTCCGTCCACGCCCTAGATTAACCTCAATGTTAAAAAATTTCTGACTAAATGAATGCCTTCATAATCAAGTCGCGGGGGCGTGTTCAACACGAAGGTCATGACTAGCTTGTTGTTGTCACTATTATTATTATTATTGTTGGTTTATTTCTATTTTTCTATCTGTATTTAGTATGGTGATGATCACATCGTCCAATAAATACTCCTTTTTAAAGGCTGGATAGATGGATGGATGGATCAGTGGATTTATGAATGGATATCATCTATCTGCAGAATAACTCGAGATATTCAGAACAACGTCGAGAAGGCATTTTTATCTACATTTTGCTGGTGTCGTGTTATACAACCGCGAATCATGGTTTTGAAGTAGCCATGACTGTCGCAAAAAGCGACGCTTGTTTTATAAAGCCCAAAGATAAACTTTACTTCCGTAAATTCCTCATTGCGGCTTCTTAATCCATCGTAGCACTCCACTCCGGTTTTGTAATATCAGGAGTTGCTTTGTGTAAAATCAACTGCCGAATTTTATCCCAAAGTAAAGCCTCTAAGCGTCTCAGTGATATTAGATGGTCAGTAAGAAATCCCCCTGACGTATCTGGAGTAAAAAGCTATCGCCATTCTAGGGAAAAAAGATGCTACAATATATATTTATTTCCCACTGCATACTCAGAAATTCGCGAAAATGATCTATTATATAGTCTTGCTTTTCTTTTCCCAGCTACGTGTAGTATTTGTTAGCCAGTGGGTATATGTGTCTTTTCCCAGCTACATGTAGTATTTGTTAGCCAGTGGGATATAGGTGTCTTTTCCCAGCTACATGTAGTATTTGTTAGCCAGTGGGATATAGGTGTCTTTTCCCAGCTACATGTAGTATTTGTTAGCCAGTGGGACATAGGTGTATTTTCCCAGCTACATGTAGTATTTGTTAGCCAGTGGTGTATATGTGTCTTTTCCCAGCTACGTGTAGTATTTGTTAGCCAGTGGGTATATGTGTCTTTTCCCAGCTACATGTAGTATTTGTTAACCAGTGGGTATATGTGTCTTTTCCCAGCTACGTGTAGTATTTGTTAGCCATTGTTGTATAGGTGTCTTTTCCCAGCTACGTGTAGTATTTGTTAGCCATTGGGTATATGTGTCTTTTCCCAGCTACATGTAGTATTTGTTAGCCAGTGGTGTATATGTGTCTTTTCCCAGCTACGTGTAGTATTTGTTAGCCAGTGGGTATATGTGTCTTTTCCCAGCTACATGTAGTATTTGTTAACCAGTGGGTATATGTGTCTTTTCCCAGCTACGTGTAGTATTTGTTAGCCATTGTTGTATAGGTGTCTTTTCCCAGCTACGTGTTGTATTTGTTAGCCAGTGGGTATATGTGTCTTTTCCGGAAGTTATCAAGGAAAAGATTATAATGTGTACATGAAATTAAATAAGAATTAAATAAAAGTAATGGAAATAACAAATTAAATTAGGTGTAAATGAATTTTTAGAAAGTTAAATGAAATTAATGAAGGATCAAGTTAATTTCAATACAATTTTTTAAAATAAATGTTAAAAACTCCTTTTTTCAGAGCAGATCTTTTCTATGACATTTGTAATTCTCTTCGCTGAATCGTACACATCAAATAGCAAATATATATATAAAATAAACTACTGATATTGACTCTACAAATCTGGCAAATATATAATGTGTTCTGATTTGCGCTTTTTATTTGAAACGCTGATCAATCTATAGATGTGGCTAATAATAGACAGTGATGTTGGTGTTGACAGTATACAGTGATAAGCGATTATTGAAAAGAAACTAGGTCAGTGTGGGTGCTACACGATCCTTTGGGGCGACGATAAGATGTGACGTATTGGAAAACAAGGCCAGAGCAGTTTACATTAAATATTGATCAGCTGATTAACTACGCACTTCTTGGTGATGTGGCAAATGGTGTGTGTGTGTGTGTGTGTGTGTGTGTGTGAGAGAGAGAGAGAGAGAGACACACACACACAGACACACAGATAGACAGAGAGTTTCCTAAGATGATGAACTTGATTTTGAAAATAGAAAGGTTTTCACATTCAGGTATTTTGAAGTGACACCTTATTCGGTTCAGTTGAAAGCTCGGTCTTTATCATTTAAGGTTTCGTTTAGGTGCAAATGGACCTTATTCATTATCGCCTACGTCATATTTTTCATCGTCGTCATTATCATTATCTTGTTCTTCTTTTTTTAAATTCTTGATATTGGAAGGATCATCTTTAATTCCAGGGGACAGGAGTCAATTACAATATTCGTGTTTATTTTCAAATTTACCCATCTATGTTCTGCGTGTGCATTATTATGGATGAAAATCGATATTAAAAGGTATGGATTAAAATAAAAAAAGTAAGACCCGACAAGACTTATAAACTTTCATTTTCCGACGCATTTTTTGAAGAATTTAAAAACTTTATTAAATACTATTTGATATCAAAAGAGAGGACATGCCAGCTATATTTAGCGATTACTAAGCCTACTTGTCATTTTGATATACTTGTTAAGTAATTAGTATCCTACGAGACATTTAAGTGATAAAAGCAGGAAGAGCACGAAATTTGAAACGTTCATCTATCTTGTTTGGACAGCATATATTCTAAAACTGTTTCAATAATTTGAAAGACTTGAAACATTAGCTGTTTAAGTTGCTTACCGAGATTATATTCTGAGCTTCTCAGTTTTCCTTTTATGTCTCAAAGGAGATTTTTGAATGCCAATGGCAAATATAATTCTTTTGTAATTCTTTGATAGCCTCAAGGTGTCATTAAACCTAGATCAATTGGAATAATGTTGTCAATCATGGACAAGAACACTTTGATTTCGATACGTGTGGCTTACCAAACATACATAAGATAAACAATTAAGTAATTCCCATTCAAGTCAGATATTATTTCTAATATCTAATTTCAGGTTATAAATTTTAAGACACATAACAAAAGTATTATTATTAAGAACTAATTCATTGCCTAATCAAGCGAATACAAAAGGAAAAGGTTTAAACATTTTCCTTTGTGCAGCTGTATAACTAATGAAACCTGACTGAGTGATATGTAATGAGTAAAAAAAATCTGAAGCAAGGCTGTTTATCACGGCCCTTATTTCCAGTACGCTGCAATTCTCTTTCCCAACCCCATCCCCTGCAACAGCCTCTTCACAGGGAATATACCCATTTCTTACACTTAAGATTATAACATCGATGCGAGACAAATATAGCATCTATATTTGATTATCTAGGATGCAAAGTAGTTTCTATGATACGAGTCATATGACGTACATGTGTTCATTGAGAAATGAAAACAATAAACAATACGGTCATGTGATCGTTTTAACCAATGAAATAATAATAGTACTAATAACACGAACTTTTTATTTTTTGTAGAGACAATTTTTGCTCGGTCACGCATAAGATTATGAATAATTTAATAGCGCGTTAGTTCGTTCCATAAAGGTCACGACCTTTTGTTACGAGTGCCAAGGTATGAGGATGGTACGTGAGGAATGAAACAAAAGACACTTAATTAAAGATTCACGCTTTAATGAAAAATACCAAATATAACATGGATGCAGAAATTTAACAACTGCTTAGTATTTTTTCTTCAAAAAGGTTATTCACAGCAGAAATCACAGTTTTCAGAGCCATATAAACACAACATAAATTAGAGAATGTAAATATGACATAAATTAGAGAATCCAAGCATACTGTTACAAATACAGTAATGTTGGCGGATAAGTAGGCCCATTTTGAAATTGGATTTGTACAACCAGTATTATCATTTCTTATGCGAATTTTCAAGATTTATTTTAAGCTGAAGTTCAAAATGCAGTTGTTTAATGTACATATCGAGCTGCTTGTAAAACCAGAAGCGAAATGATGCAGGACATTGTTTTGAGTCTTTGTGACTGCCTGTGCTGACGAAATATGGGAAGTAACTGGCGTGACCCCAGGATGGAAGTTTGGACCAACTGATTACTTATTTATGCATTTGGATTTCCTTGCCCAGTGGAGATTGTGGAAAATATTTTGCTTATATCTGCTTTCTGTTTAGTAGTAAGATCTCTATTGTATGACCTGACAGGGGACTCATGTATGTGTCCTGACATAAAGATTATTTGTCTAATTTCTAGGCCAGCATCATTCATTGCTTAGATAGCATCCCCCTACTTAGTTTTCAACCCCAGCATTTTTGCCAATGTCAGACATAAAACTTGAGAACTGACGGGCCGATACTGGCTTCACAGTGTACCAGGTTTCAGGAGGGATGGGGCTACTAAAGCAGCATGGTCCGTGTGACAAAATAGAACAACTGTTTCTCTGAGACATTTGCTTATATCAATTTTCAATGACACAGTAGGGCACATGTCCTCCCCAGTTGCATACATTCTTCTGTCAGCAGCTTCATGCATGTTATCTAAGCCCTTCCTGCAATTTTTTTGTTTGTTTTTTTTATTGTTTCATGGTTGAGTATTCTGAGCCAGATGCATCAACCTTGAACAAAAAAGAATTTGGTATCAACTGGTGATGAAATTCAAGCACCCTACTTGCAAAATGGATTGCCAGTATGTGCCATATGCTGATGAAATTCAAGTCCCCTACTTACAAAATGGATTGCCAGTAAGTACCATATACTGATGAAATTCAAACCCCTTACTTACGAAATGGATTGCCAGTATGTACCATATGCTGATGAAATTCAAGTCCCCTACTTACACAATGGATTGTCAGTATGTACCATATGCTGATGACATTGAAATTCCCCACTTACAAAATGGATTGCCAGTATGGACCATAATACTGATGAAATTCAAGGCACTTACCAGTATGTACCCTATGCTTATGAAATTCAAGGCCCCAACTTACAAAATGGATTTCAGTATGTACCCTATGCTGATGAAATTCAAGCCCCCTACTTACAAAATGGATTGCCAGTATGTACCATATGCTGATGAAATTCAAACCCCTTACTTACAAAATGGATTGCCAGTATGTACCATATGGTGATGAAATTCAAACCCCTTACTTACAAAATGGATTGCCAGTATGTACCATATGGTGATGAAATTCAAACCCCTTACTTACAAAATGGATTGCCAGTATGTACCATATGGTGATGAAATTCAAACCCCTTACTTACAAAATGGATTGCCAGTATGTACCATATGGTGATGAAATTCAAGTCCCCTTCTTACAAAATGGACTGCCATTATATACCATATGCTGATGAAATTCAAGCGCCTTACTTACAAAATGGATTGCCAATATGGCCCATATGCTAATGAAATTCAAGCCCCTTTCCAGTATGTACCATATGCCAATGAAATTCAAGCTCCCTAATTACAAAATGGATTGCCAGTATGTACCAAATGCTAATGAAATTCAAGCCCCCTACTTACAAAATGGATTACCAGTATGTACCATATGCTAATGAAATTCAAGCCCCCTACTTACAAAATGGATTGCCAGTATGTACAATATGCTGATGAAATTCAGCCCCCCCCCCCCCCTTACAAAATGGATTGCCAGTGTGTACCATATGCTGATGAAATTCAAGCCCCTACTTACAAACTGCATTGCCAGTATGTACCATATGCTGATGAAATTCAGCCCCCCCCCCCCCTTACAAAATGGATTGTCAGTATGTACCATCTGCAGAACCTGACATTAATTGGGTCATTGTTTTTATTTTCATTTTTTTTTATCAAGGTATGAATACACTTCTCCAGATCTGGCTTCAAAATAATATATTTGTGTTTAGTTGATCTAGAAAGGCCAGATTTTCAATTAAATTTCAGTTTAGCAATTAACATGTCATTTGCCTTTTTAACCCCCTATCATTTGCAATGTCTATGTCGCTGTTGAAGTCTTTTAAATGTCTGTTGCTAGCAGCGCGCGCATTTTTCAGAGTGTTCTTGTGATATTCTGTTGATTGGTTTTGGGGTAGATTTATCATTCTACTTTCAGTCTGCTTGGCTCTTACACCTGCATAAAATCTGCTCAGCTTCAAGTTTCGTTCTCGTGGCGTAACCATTAAGTCAACTTCATCGTTGTGTCCATATATGTCCTGACACCAGTCTAAAGGGGGAAAAGTAAGGTTTCTATTTTTGTATTAGTGTATCACATTTTAGTTGCATTTGTCTTGCAATTTAGGTATTTAATATATTTCTTTAACATTAAAATACAGGTATTGAACAGTATTTGTTTGTAGAATTAAGACAGTGATTACAAACGATAATTCAAATCTCAAGTCATCAAGAGTTTCTTAAGGTTTGCAGATTATAGGATCCACAATTATGGGGAACCTGTAATAAATATATGGATACATTTAAGATATAACTGAATTTGTTCAGAATTGTATCTTGCAAATCAGACTTTTTAGTAATTGTGATTACTTGAACTGGAATTCGCAACACCAAATTTCCTTAATGATTATTATTATTATTTTATTTTTTTTCATTCACAAAGATTCTTGAACCAAATACTACTTTATAGCATACTGCAGTTTGAATATTTTTACTTTTGTGTCATTTTCTTAAAGATCAAGCACTAATTTATATTTTTTTTAAAATTACATATTCTTTGAGCAAAGTCATAGACATGTAGACTAAACGGAAGAAACTTTAATTAATTTGACAAAGTGTATGTTTTATGAAGTTGGTCACTAGTAATTTTCATAAATCCCTTCGTTAGTGACATGCCCAACTTCCTACACATGTGAAACAACAAAAAAGTACAATAAATTCTTAATTAAGTCAAACATGCAGGCCATTTTTGGTTTTACCTATAAGGTATATTGGTGTTTCTTAAGAATATCTCGGATAGTTTCAACACTCAGCAGTTACATTGAATAAAAGACGTGAAGAATGGATTTCAATTTCTTTTCCCACAGAGACTCTTTTCAAAGAATAACAGTGAAAATGAATAAAAGACGGGAAGAATGGGTTTCAATTTCTTTTCCGCCAGAGACTCTTTACAAGCAATAGCAGTTAAAATGAATACAAAAAAGTGAAGAACGGGCTACAATTTCTTTTCCGCCAGAGACTATTTTCAAGCAAATAGACCAACACGTTTATTTTGGTTTACAACAGTCGCGGCGCGAGGGTTCGAGGCGCCCGGCGGCAATGTTCTTTAGTGGCCCCCTACTTTGCCACAGAGAACAGTTTTTTTAAAGTCAGTTACCACAGAGAACAGTTTTTTTTAAGTCAGTTATGACCCTTCACCCTACCATCCCCCCCTCCCTCGCCCAATACAGATTGATATACAGGTTTTAGTTCCTGTCAGACTAACCTTTCCTGGGAAAAATTGTCCGCCATTATTAGGATCATCCTTTCATGGCATTATTATTGTCAGCAATAAGAATTTCTTATATTTTATTTATAAAAAGTCATATTAAATAAAATTAAGCTTGCATATACTATTGAATGTATACTTACAATAATTATGTTATTGTTTCCTGACACATGAGCTTCGGTACATTTTTTAAAGTTTCATGGAGTCAATTTCTCTCAATTTATTAATAAAACATTAATCAAAATATATCAGACACTAAATTCAAGCGAAGTTATTAGAAATAGCTAGGACGTAAAAGTGAAAACTAGACGCTAAATTCAAGCGAAGTTATTAGAAATAGCTAGGACGTAAAAGTGAAAACTAGACGCTAAATTCAAGCGAAGTTATTAGAAATAGCTAGGACGTAAAAGTGAAAACTAGACGCTAAATTCAAGCGAAGTTATTAGAAATAGCTAGGACGTAAAAGTGAAAACTAGACACTAAATTCAAGCGAAGTTATTAGAAATAGCTAGGACGTAAAAGTGAAAATTAGACGCTAAATTCAAGCGAAGTTATTAGAAATAGCTAGGACGTAAAAGTGAAAACTAGACGTTAAATTCAAGCGAAGTTATTAGAAATAGCTAGGACGTAAAAGTGAAAATTAGACGCTAAATTCAAGCGAAGTTATTAGAAATAGCTAGGACGTAAAAGTGAAAACTAGACGCTAAATTCAAGCGAAGTTATTAGAAATAGCTAGGACGTAAAAGTGAAAACTAGACGCTAAATTCAAGCTAAGTTATTAGAAATAGCTAGGACATAAAAGTGAAAACTAGACACTAAATTCAAGCGAAGTTATTAGAAATAGCTAGGACGTAAAAGTGAAAACTAGACGCTAAATTCAAGCGAAGTTATTAGAAATAGCTAGGACGTAAAAGTGAAAACTAGACGCTAAATTCAAGCGAAGTTATTAGAAATAGCTAGGACGTAAAAGTGAAAACTAGACGCTAAATTCAAGAGAAGTAATTAGGAAAACCAACAGCGTAAATGTGAAAAATATATATTAGAACCCTCCCATGAAAAATTGTCGGTCTACCAGACCGAGTACAATATCTCTTTTTACTCGCGAGTTTGGTACAATTTACGGATTTTATATGGTATAAGCACAATTAACCAAAACTGCGTTGAGTAGTTAATTTCATTTATTTTAAGTACAATAGCAAATTTCCTTTTACATACTTTTCCCGAATTTAATATCTTCACCCAGCACTGTGTCTAGGCGTTACTATGAACAGGAACACCTATCACTTTGGTTATTGTTCCGGCGTTTTGTCGCCCTTGGCTATGCATTTTCACGAAGACTTATAAACTGTGGGAAGATGGCGGACGTGAGGGCTCTGTCTCGCGAACAAGACCATATTCCTGGTTGTGCAAATTTTTCTTCGGAAGAGACACCTTTGATCAGAGTGCCAAGAACATCCACGTTCATATGTGGCTCATCTGGAGCATCCTCTTTTATTTTCGATGCGAAACAAAATCTGAAAGAGTTTCGGCGGTAATCTTAGTGATGCTTTCCAAATTAGTAAGCTTTTAACAATTGAACATCCGGCACGATGTGGGAAGAATAGAGCCTTATAAAATGATAGGTGTTGAATATAACACCCAAAGACGTTTCAACGTGTTAGATCAATGAAATACCTACACTCTGAGTGTTATTCCTGCAAATTTTGAAATTAAAAAATGTTCGATTACTTTAGACTCAAACGATTACTTACGTTGCTATTAGTGACGACACGTCATCGAGTCGTTGTGACATCAATGACGTTATTATGACGTAATAACAAACATAGGCTTGAGGACAGTTCAAAATGGCCACTATTTACATCCGAGGTCTATTACTAACATGCGACGGAAAAAAAGTCGTCGAGGACGTTCCGATTGTGTATGGTTAAGACCCTTCTTGAGAACTCTGTCGTTTGTTTCATGAACGATGAAGAGCTTTTAGGGGTATATGTCGAGACGTACTTTACTTTTTCTTTCGTACCGTGTCCATTTGGTGCAGTTCGCATACTAAATGAAAATATAAGATAAAGACGTGACTTAACTCACAATTACAAACGAGGTCGAATGCCATGTATTGTACTTAATTGTGCCTATAAACCTGTCAAATTTAAAAAGCGTGTCTGTCCTTCAGAATTCCATTCGCTCATTAATTTCTTTGTTTACCACACGCAATGTACTTGTATGCAAATCAAGTGTGTATGAAAGGCATCAAAAATCGTAGATTAGGACTCTGACAAGTTATTATGAAAACTAAACTTGTTCTTACGCATTGGAGCTCCTTTTATTAATGTGTGTCAGGGGAGTATGCTGCCTCCGTGACACATGTTTCGTTTTTGTATAGGTATTATGTTTATCCATCATTAAAGTGACGTATACTGTTATAAATTCTTAACATTATTACACACCGTGTGCCTATACATAACTCTTTCAGTTTTAGCTTTGTAGCTTATGAGTGCAAAAGCAGTGGCGTACTAAGGGTAAATGGCGCCCGGGCCGACGATGATAGCCCAAAGGACCAGAATACGAGGCCCGAATTTTGTATCAGCTGTTTTGGCGCCTTAAGACTTCTGGCCCCGACCGACCCCCCTCCCCCCCCCCCCCCCCCGTTAGTACGCAACTGTGCATAAGGAGTGTTTTGATGCGTGTTTTTCGTGACTTACTGGACAATACTAAGGACACTGAAGCGAAAAGTTCCTTGAAGCATGTAGAGAAATACAACCTAAAGTACAAATAAAATCACCAGAGACTACGGGAGCAACACAAAATAGAGCAACACCCATAACATGATGATGGTAACATACCATAGCGTATACAATTGTAGCTTGTTTTATTGCTAATGCTGTTGTTGTTGTTGTCGACGTTGATGACGTTGTCATTGTTGTTGAAATAAGATAAGTATGCATTCTCACCTCTCAATTATGAATGTGTCCTTCAGATTGCTCTTAGAACAGAGAAGAACAAAACACAACTGTATTCATGTAATATTTGTCAAGCCACTCGCAGGTGGCATATGAAAAACATAAATTAAATATAAGGTGACGTAGCGTATTCACAGTAGGGGAGGTGAGAATAACTTAGTGTGAAAATCAAGCATTCAATGCCAGAGAGAGAGAGAGAGAGAGAGAGAGAGAGAGAGAGAGAGAGAGAGAGAGAGAGAGAGAGAGAGAGAGAGAGTGTTAACTTTTTTTGTCTGGAGTGTACATCATTCATACAGATAAGAAGCAAACTAGACATTAATTGACATAGTAAATTCAAAGATATTTGAGAATCTTTATAGTTGTATTTGACTAGGTATGTGATAATCCCATTGTTGTCTTGGACTTGGTATGTGATAATCATATTGTTGTCTCGGACTAGGTATGTGAAAATCCTATTGTTGTCTTGGACATAATTAATAGTCAAATATATAAATCACTTAGTTTACCAATGTGCATTCTTCTAAGTTCCTTTGATGAACGTGTATCTGTTTTTGTTTAACAAAGACATATTACTGATAAGATTATCCCCATATAATGCTCTTGTGTTCCACCCATCGTGATAACTTATAACACGCATACCTAAGCTCTTGAATCAGCGAAAGAAGCAAGGGGATTCCATACTTCTTTTTTTTTTTTTAAACACTACTCTTTTGTAAAACAACTTTAGTCTACTCGGACACTGGAAGTCGGACTTGACAAGTTAATTTGTATTAAATATGAATCAAAGTTACAGTTTCACATTTACAAACAATATGGAGGAGTAAGTAAGTTGTTAGAGTTGAACGATTTAGTCACTGTATACAAACAAGAAGATATTTCTTTCCACGCGTGATTAGGGAGCCCCGGGTGGCCGAGTGATCTAAGGCGGTCGCCTTTACCAATCACTGCCATCTCACCTCTGTCCGCGTGGGTTCGAGTCTTGGGCTCGGCCAATGTGGTTATGTGAGAAAGCTTGCCAGTAGCTTCCCGTGGGTCGGTGGTTCTTCCTCCACCTGATATACTGGCCGCCATGTGATTATTGCAATACGTATTCATAAACCAAAAAGACACCATTGAATATACATCCTGAATGACAAAAATATTCACATAAATAAAGGGTAAAATTCATGCTTATTATATCGAGTAATACTTTAGTTTACGCAATTATTATTAATGGAATTACCAGCAACGGCAAACCATGAATGCCGGCAAATATAAATATACTGTTAATATAAAAAAACGAGACCATACCCGCGTGAAAAATCAAAAAAGTTTGCACTTATTTAATCAATGAACATATTTCGTATGCAAGCCTAAAAGAGTACGGCAGTTAATGCGAGACCACTTTCAACATCATGTGACATAGCCTTCATATTTACGTGATTTGGTGACATGAGTATAACTTTTTAAATTAAAGAACCAATTAATGTGTTATATTATTTATGCAAGCCTACAGACCATGACAGTTAATATGAGATTAATCTCACTTTCATATGACCTCAACTTCATAGTTAGGTAATTTGGTCTACTGCCTATTATAATGCAGATAGGTCACAGTCCTACCTTGCACGTGCGACGTAAGGTCAGGCGGTCCTGCGGTTTCATTAGTATTCACCTGACCCCCCCCCCCTCTCTCTCTCTACCAACAAAAACTGCTTTCCTCAACGTTTGCATTAAGTTCTTGGATTCAGACAAATAAAAATTCCTTGTTAATCATTGACGCTTTAGAGTTTGTTCACTACAAAGTTGTCAAGAATGATGAATTACTCATTTACAAAGGTAGACAACATCCTAACAATGTAATATTAGGTTTTATTTATTCTCACGAGTATGAAAGTTCTTATGTAAACCGCACTGACTAACTAACGTATGGTTTCCTCGTCATATTTTAAGTGTATTGTATAGTGTCAATAATAGTTGTTCCTGGGGTCCCGAAATTCTCTGTTCCGATTTGATTAGATTTGTTTGGCTCCTACTCTAACATTAATAGCTCATGGGGCTACAGTTTGCTTTATGTCTGCAAGAATTGTCAGCAAAATTATTCGATCAAACAGAACAGCGCAGAATGTAAATTAGAGAGAAAAAGGCCGACTCATGGTAGATGAATGCGGAGGTGAACTGCATGCCCTAATATGTATATCCATGATTTTATTATACTGAAGAATTTAACAAGGACATCGAGTATGGCAATATTCCGTAATATTGCAATTTATACGGATCATAAATATTTGATGCAGTATTTAATCTTTTTTTCGTTATTTTTTTTACTCATTTTAAAATGAGGAAATTCTAATCAAAGTGGGTCCAACTGTTAGTTCAGTTAGAAAAAGACAATACATTTTTTACCCCCTTTTTTTTTTTTTTTTTTGTTATTTATTTATACATCTTACCCGTATACGACTTTCTCCATGAACACTTTTCCGAGTTCCTAGAAACAACATAGTTACAAAAATAACAGTAACAAAAATACAACTAAAGTTAATATGCATCTCATTCGATATGTTTTACGAGGCACCCCGACAAAAGCACGCAAGACAAAAGCGAGCCGACAAAAGCGCGCCGACAAAATCGCGCAAAGACGAAAGCGTACAACAATTAGCATTTTGTGTCTCTAGTAAAGAAAAAACTAACAAATACAGCATTAAAGATCATTAAGCTTTCTTTATTAATTAATATCTCAATATGCAGACATACGGGATTAAAGAGGTTCTTCATTAATATCTCAATATGCAGAAATATAGCGTTTAATAATTTTTCAAAACGATCAATTACTACTAGTGTCTTCTACAGTGCAACGTTATGCGCGATTCCGCGCAGATAGTCCATTATTGACACATTGCCGTATGTTGGAATTAATGATTGATTATGCTCCGAAACAACAGTTAATGCATCTGTTGCATCCAATTTCAGCCGACCTTTTCATTCTTTTTTCACGCATTTCCATGACGTACTCACATCCAAATTAATACGATCTTTACGTAAAATGTGCTCTTTCTGCTTCTGCGATTCGGTTCTTTCCATGACTGCAAATGTTTCGGCCTAAACATATTTGTGCTATTTATACAGTTTTGGGTACGCAAGTAGCTTGAAGAATGACTCTTTAAATAAATTTTGGAACTTAGAAATTATCTCACTTTTCATGTCTACTTCTACTCTGCGCGCTTTTCTTTTTGCGCGATTCTGTCGGGGGGTTTCAGGTTTTGTCGGCGCTCTTTTGTCGGCGCGCTTTTGTCGGCGGTTTTAAGTTGCGCGCTTTTGATGGCGCTCTTTTGTCGGCGCGCTTTTGTCCTGCGTGCTTTTGTCGGGACACCGTTTTACGAATATATCTACATCTAATATTCTCTCCGGCTTCATGTGGTACCAAAGTGCTGAGCTGTCTAACACTTAGTCTCAGCTGTCACAAGCATCACCACACTAATAGGGTTTCTGATATATTTCCATCATTTTTCTACTTTTATGATGAAATCAAGTGCATTGGTTATAAGTTGATATACACCAAAACTATCATACTTATATTAGGCACTAACTTGGACACAACATATTAAAAATCAGCATAGATTATGTGGCATTTTCTGGAAATAGTTACATTTTAATTAAATGAAGTGAACATTGCTGGAATAGGATGAATCATAATACCTGTTCGCTTTGCCATCATGCGCAAAATCTAAGAGGCTGAATCATTCAATAAACATTTAATTTTCTGTTAAAGGTAAACGAATTCTAATTTTCATTTGTACCTTGAAGGAATATACTGAGTGAATGGAACTATATATCAAATATTTTTTCCTATCTACTGCTCTGTTTTAAAGATAAGGCCGATTATTTCAATCATTCGCTTATATAACCTGGGCTACGAGAGTCGCTATGATGGACGGCACTATATCAAATCCTGTCTATTGTCAATACATTGGTCTATCAATTCACTGTTTCATTACAGTTTCTTTTGGATTTGTTGAAAACAAATATCACACAAAACAACGATGTTAATCTGTAGTATATAATAGAGATAAATTAATATTATGGAGATAACACGGGGAATATATATATATATATATATATATATATATATCCGTCAGTAGTGGGGCCAGAGCAGCCCCCGCCCCCTCAAAAAAGTGAGCGCGAAAAAACCGGAACGTTTCCTAGAGTAAGTTTTCTTTACAGTTAGAGGGTTACCCTGGAAACGCTTAAAACGCAGTAGCTTTCGGGGGCTTCGCGTTCTGGGCCCCACCAGGGGTTCCATCCCACAGCCCCCTTATCTTACTTGTTTACATTCCCCCTAAACGTTATTTCTGGATCATCCCTTGTCCGTCCATATATAGACAAAATTGATTAATTCAACAGGAAATTAGTAATATATTCATACATTATTCCTTCTAATGCTTTTGCAGCATCGTTATGGATGCTTTTCGGGTTGGTACGTGGACTCAGAAAACAATTATTTTCCCTATATAGTTCCTAGATTTGTTTGTCAGTACTGGACTTTCCAGTGTGTCCAAATCTTAATAAATCACATGTTAGTCTAAAGTATCTTCAAAGATGAACTCACGGTGAGGTTCTTGTCATATGTTATCCGGCATTTTTTGGAGAGGCTGAACTGTAAACAATCAACGTGCAATGGGTCACAGATTTCACTTCCAGGCGTCCACCAATGCCTCATTGTTCACTGTGCACTGTCGCCAAAACACACAACCACACCATAATGTTTATATTCTAAAGACTAAACAATTTCCTTTAAATTAATACCAAGAATACCCTAAATCTAACTCAAGTATTACCACCAAAACGAGAGAGGACAAAATGCTCTAAAAATAGACTGGGACTAAATTCGTGGGTACTGACCCGGAAGAAATCATTGTGAATTGAGTCCACGTTATGCCCTCAACACACACACACACACACACACACACATATATATATATATATATATATATATATATATATATATATATATATATATATATATATATATATACTAGTGTGAGTGCGCGCACGGCGGAAGACGCATTCCAACAAGTACTCGAGTAGCGATGTACAGACTTGTTCCTTTTATTCTTTCTTTTCGTAACATTTTGTAAATATCAATAACCAAACATCTTGTGGCGTCTGTCAAGCAATTACGTCTTTGTGTATTATTCTTGTCTTGTTTGTGTAATCGTCCTAAGTGCTTTGTGCCCTTGAAAAAGGAATCGGTTGATTCCGAAAGTTCACAGGCTAGTTTCACACCAGTTGTGCACTGTTGTTTGTCAGTTTTTATCTAGTATATACTCTTTTTCCTGACCAGCACGATCTTGTGTGTGTGTGTACGTTTCTCTCTGTGTGTGTGTGTGTGTGTGTACAATTGCAGAGAAAAAGGAAAAGATAGCATTAAAGATTATCAAGTTTCATTTCCTTTGCTTCTTTTTTTTACTTGTTCTTCTTCCCATTATCGTCAATCAATCAATCAATCAGTCAATACTATTATTATTAGTAGTAGTAATAGTAGTAACTATTGATCGCAATGCTCTGTTCATGGATAGATTAATTTTCCGCAGTTTTTCACCTTTATGAAACCATAACATCTCTACCTAAATGTAAACTTGGCTCAACTATTCGTACATTTGGTGGTTGGTATTGATGAAATCGAATTGGATTGTTATGTTATAAACAAATAGCAACGCCGCTTGAAACAACGGACCCGGTCGTAATAAATGACATGATCACGGATCAGACCGTCAGTGATATTGATGTTAGTCGTGTCCCATTCAAGACCGTCTAGTATGTTCATTTACGTGGGTAGATGGCACTCCAAACAAATGAAAGTAAACCCTTTATCATGTAACTACCTGGTGTCGATTGAATCATAGAGAGCTTTGATCCAGAGAGTGAATCTCGCTAATAGTGAGAAATACATTGTGACCTTGTAATTTCGTTGATACTGGATTGAAAAGAACAGAGCTCTTTCTATACAGGTGAGTTACTTTTTTTTATCGATATTTGCCTAGTGTTAATTACATGAAAACTTATCAGGCCAATTAATTGCTGTTCACCTTAATTGAATCTCAGGTCCTGGTACTCAAAAATGATATACTGAAAGGTAATTTTTTTTCTCGAGAAGTTGGTCGTCGAGGAAGGCACTTTAGTACAATGTATGTGATATGAAGAACCGGTCTAATGTATGAAATGTAACTGGTATTTGAGATAAATGGAAAGCACAATGTTACGCCTTTTTTTGAATTTTTTTGAATCTGCGACGAACTTTATAACTGTTCCTTTTTTAACAATTTTGGCAACATATTGGCATACTTATGCGGATAAAGGCTCTTTGATAGCAAATATGTTAGTACTTACGAATGTACTATTTTTGGGGTTATATATTCCGCTTTCATATGCATCATGGCTAATGATTACAATAAGATGCGCCTAAATAACATAGTCACGTGATAAAATGATTTACTTGCTAACTGATTATTTAGGCCCGCAATTTGTCCTCGTTGCATATTTAATTGACAATTTGCATCGGTTAATCGCACATGTAAATGAGCAATATTCTTTACTTCACTATCGTTCATATTCATAAAAGATCGAATTGTCAGAGGACACCAGAGTGTCATCTTTATTAGATTTGGTTTGTCAGAAAAGGGTATTTTTTTGCGGTGTTATTTTTTCTTGAAGATAAAGAATATTTCGTTTTTGGACTGTCTGTCTCAACTTGTACAAGAACAGTGTTCCGACAATATTGGATAATTTTTTTTGTTTTGTTTTTTGTTTTTTAAATTAACCTTAATGCAAGACAAAGGTTGATTTCAACAGGAGAATGGTCTAGCATCTCCTACAATGTAAGGAGAACAGTGTACCAGACTATAATTTTATTTTTCCTATGATGCCATGTCCTTTCCGCTTTCTATGCGTGCGTAGTGCGTGGGACTGATTGACAGAAACTTGCAAAACAGCAGTTTTAAAACAAAAAGCGTGATGTAAAAAGAAACAAATAAATAATTTGCTTCATATAACTAGTCTGTGCAGCTTAGACATCCTTATCTTCACAAGTCGGTCATGGATTTTATAATGCCAGCGCAGACACATGGGATTCTTTATAGACTTAGACATCCTTATCTTCATAAGTCGGTCATGGATTTTATAATGCCAGCGCAGATACATTGGACTCTTTATAGACTTAGACATCCTTATCTTCATAAGTCGGTCATGGATTTTATAATGCCAGCGCAGACACATGGGACTCTTTATAGACTTAGACATCCTTATCTTCATAAGTCGGTCATGGATTTTATAATGCCAGCGCAGATACATAGGACTCTGCTTTATAGGCTTAGACATCCTTATCTTCATAAGTCGGTCATGGATTTTATAATGCCAGCGCAGATACATGGGACTCTTTATAGACTTAGACATCCTTATCTTCATAAGTCGGTTATGGATTTTATAATGCCAGCGCAGATACATGGGATTCTTTATAGACTTAGACATCCTTATCTTCATAAGTCGGTCATGGATTTTATAAGGCCAGCGCAGACACATGGGACTCTTTATAGACTTAGACATCCTTATCTTCATAAGTCGGTCATGGATTTTATAATGCCAGCGCAGATACATTGGATTCTTTATAGACTTAGACATCCTTATCTTCATAAGTCGGTCATGGATTTTATAAGGCCAGCGCAGACACATGGGACTCTTTATAGACTTAGACATCCTTATCTTCATAAGTCGGTCATGGATTTTATAATGCCAGCGCAGATACATTGGACTCTTTATAGACTTAGACATCCTTATCTTCATAAGTCGGTCATGGATTGTATAATGCCCGCAGATACATGGGACTCTTTATAGACTTAGACATCCTTATCTTCATAAGTCGTTCATGGATTTTATAATGCCAGCGCAGATACATTGGATTCTTTATAGACTTAGACATCCTTATCTTCATAAGTCGGTCATGGATTTTATAAGGCCAGCGCAGACACATGGGACTCTTTATAGACTTAGACATCCTTATCTTCATAAGTCGGTCATGGATTTTATAATGCCAGCGCAGATACATTGGATTCTTTATAGACTTAGACATCCTTATCTTCATAAGTCGGTCATGGATTTTATAAGGCCAGCGCAGACACATGGGATTCTTTATAGACTTAGACATCCTTATCTTCATAAGTCAGTCATGGATTTTATAAGGCCAGCGCAGACACATGGGACTCTTTATAGACTTAGACATCCTTATCTTCATAAGTCGGTCATGGATTGTATAATGCCAGCGCAGATACATGGGATTCTTTATAGACTTAGACATCCTTATCTTCATAAGTCGGTCATGGATTTTATAATGCCAGCGCAGATACATTGGACTCTTTATAGACTTAGACATCCTTATCTTCATAAGTCGATCATGGATTTTATAATGCCCGCAGATACATGGGACTCTTTATAGACTTAGACATCCTTATCTTCATAAGTCGGTCATGGATTTTATAATGCCCGCAGATACATGGGACTCTTTATAGACTTAGACATCCTTATCTTCATAAGTCGGTCATGGATTTTATAAGGCCAGCTCAGATACATTAGACTCTTTATAGGTTTCACTGGAGTCAAAAGCCGAACAGTGGAATTTTTATTTTAAATGTTAGCACTGAAATTTAGAGTCGATACGTGAGCAAAAGAGAATTTTCAAACATATTGTAGTTAGATATATCCAGCGATCATAATTACTTTTGAAAAGTACGCCAGACATTCTTAGGTGCGTAGATGCATATGACTGCATTGTATCCCGTATGCGTAATTCCAAGTGACCGATGACTTGTCATGTCCGGTTATCACTCAGTGGTATGTTCTCCTTTAGAGGAAATACTAAATATTGAATAGTGATCACTTACACTTGTTCATATTCAATCACGAAATTTGATAGGTGTGTTCTCATTTAAAATCAACACAGACAGAAGGTACATGTATGTTGTCTAGAAGTGACATACATGTACTTTTCATGCTTCACTGAATAGCTTCTCCTTTTTTTTTATTTTTCTTTCTTTTTATGTAAGTTACCGACCATATCATTTGGGGGGGGGGATGAGGGGGTTGAACTTTCTTTCGATGCAGGGTATTTTTGTTTCTTTTACCTCAGAATAAACTCTCGGTCAATCCTACTGATCATGCCTCGAATGTATGCCGATAGCTGCCGCTCCAAAGCATTCCGACTAACCATTTAACTATTTTTGCATTCAAACTACCTCGACGTAGGATTGTCCGAGAAGTTGCGAATGTATTTATTGATCACATGACAGAAATAGCCGAGATGGTCCGAATAGATTGATGTTTGTTCTTTGCCAAGAAATTTCTGGCGAACAAAATGTATGAATTTTCGGTAAATTACTGTGCCGACATACATCCGAGGCATATTTTTTGTATCACTGAAATAACCGAGGTGGCACGAATGCCCCGTTTCCAGTACGTGAAAACATTTAGTTTACTCGGGACTGCCATCTTGCCTTTCAGTCAAAACTAATATTTGAAAATCTTTTAAATAAATTTCATCTTGTTACTGGCAATACATACTTAGTTCAGAATAAAAATGGCAGGCTAGAAGGATTTTATTCACTATTAAAGGCATAGGCCTAAACGGGTAAATCCGAATAAATCACCTACTTGAATGAGTCTTTTCGATTAGTGGAATGCCAGTGATGACATCATACTTGTAGTAAAATTATGGATTGTGAATGTTTCATTATGTCTAAGTCAATGTCAGGCATTAGCTGGCAATTGACGGACAGGATTTTAAAATGAGGCATTAGGTATTTCGACAACTGTGACAGTGTTTATACTATTGGAATTTATAAAATACTGATGAGATATAAGACATAAAAAAGACTATTGATTGCTGATACACAAGTTTACTTTTTATCTCCATAGTAAGACATAAAAAGACTATTGATTGCTGACACACAAGTTTACTATTTATCAGCATAGTAAGACATAAAAAAGACTATTGATTGCTGATACACAAGTTTACTATTTATCTCCATAGTAAGACATAAAAAAGACTATTGATTGCTGATACACAGGTTTACTATTTATCTCCATAGTAAGACATAAAAAAGACTATTGATTGCTGATACACAGGTTTACTATTTATCTGCATAGTAAGACATAAAAAAGACTATTGATTGCTGATACACAAGTTTACTATTTATCTGCATAGTAAGACATAAAAAAGACTATTGATTGCTGATACACAAGTTTACTTTTTATCTCCATAGTAAGACATGAAAAGACTATTGATTGCTGATACACAGGTTTACTATTTATCTCCATAGTAAGACATAAAAAAGACTATTGATTGCTGATACACAGGTTTACTATTTATCTCCATAGTAAGACATAAAAAAGACTATTGATTGCTCATACACAAGTTTACTATTTATCTGCATAGTAAGACATAAAAAGACTATTGATTGCTGATACACAGTTTTACTTTTTATCTCCATAGTAAGACATGAAAAGACTATTGATTGCTGATACACAGGTTTACTTTTTATCTCCATAGTAAGACATAGAAAAGACTATTGATTGCTGATACACAAGTATACTATTTATCTGCATAGTAAGACATAAAAAAGACTATTGATTGCTGATACACAGGTTTACTATTTATCTGCATAGTAAGACATAAAAAAGACTATTGATTGCTGATACACAAGTATACTATTTATCTCCATAGTAAGACATAAAAAAGACTATTGATTGCTGATACACAGGTTTACTATTTATCTGCATAGTAAGACATGAAAAAGACTATTGATTGCTGATACACAAGTTTACTTTTTATCTTCATAGTAAGACATGAAAAGACTATTGATTGCTGATACACAGGTTTACTATTTATCTGCATAGTAAGACATAAAAAAGACTATTGATTGCTGATACACAGGTTTACTATTTATCTCCAAAATATCTCTGAAAGCACATATTTAACTACAAGTATTGCAAAGACTGATGATAAATATTAATTAAATAAAAAGTCCGTCGCTAATTGAAACAATTAATATCATCATACACGATTCTTACGAGATATAAACAGCGATGATTTACACTGAAGATGGCTTATTTATTCAAAAGCAACGATTAAAACTGATGTGTACAGTACTTTATCCTTATTTTGCAGCAAAACAAAAGAAAAAGCACTTACACACGTACACATTTTTTTTTTCTGCCAGTAATCGGATAATATGAAGCCATAAGTAATGAAATTTATTCTACTACTTTCAATCAATCCCAATCATTCCAAGACGGTATATGGAGAGGTTATGAAAGGTATTTAATTTATCAAAGTCAGACAGTCTATTGTTCTTTGGTCCGTTTCTGCCAAAGCAAATTGAAAAATCACATGAAAGGTCGAGCTTTACCATTATTCCGTGTAAATTTTGAGTATATAATTAATGTTTCTATATCTTATCCTAAATGTTTACATAGATTATTGATCCCGGTTGAAACCCATTGTCCTCATGTAAGAATGTGGTTAAATGTTTTCATGAATCGTGTGTTACGATTGTTAGCGAATTGAGAACTATCAGGAAAACAAAAGGTTAACGATGAAAGTATCATAAACAAGCACAGCTCTGTTTTAAGTGACAACCTATCCATTCTTCGAGCAAAATCCTCTTTGTATTAGGGTGGAGGACTGTCTGCATTTAAAATCAAGTACCAGGTTTGTCTGCTTTTAGGATCAGCTCAAACACTCTCTGTTTTAAGTGACAACCCATCCATTCTCTGAGCAGAATCCTCTTTGTATGAGGGTTAGGGATTGTCTACACCTAAAATCAAGTACCAGGATTGTCTGCTTTTAGGATCAGCTCAAACACTCTGTTTTAAGTGACAATCCATCCATTCTCTGAACATAATCCTCTTGGTGTCGGGTGTCGGGGTGGGGGATTGACTGTATCTAGGATCCCCGTTTACGCGTCATGAGGTTGTACCCTACTTCCGAGCTCTGTAACGTGAACATCATTTAGGATACACTAAAGTGGATGGTATTTCAGGAAAGTAGACAGATGTAGCTCTACAATGATACCAAATAATGCCGACTTTCTACTCGCATTAAAAAATACAGCGAAAAAATGCAGTTTTTGAGACCCCGATTTTTTTTAGGTCAAAAATTGCCAGTTCCGGAACCGGAGTTTGTGTCCGGATTTTAGATTTTTTGGCCTTCGATCTAAAGCAGACCGGTCCGAACTGCACACAGACAGATGAACCTTTGCAAAAAGTAGGATAAGTTTGAGATTTGGAGTAAAAAGGGGCCAGGACACAAAAATCGGGGATCCAATACGAAAAAAAAAAAAAAAAAAAAAAAGAAGTCCAACTTTTACCCTTCTGCACATGCGCGAGCGTAATAGCCAATCAAAAACAATGTTTCTGATACACCTGAGCATCCGGATAAACGAAAAACTTTCTTAAGCAGATGTGTTTTGCTGCATTCAGAAGTAACCCCAAAAATGCGTTTCCTACCCCCATTTCAGGCGAAAATGAAAAGAATCTCCAGGGGTTAATGAGTTAATATGATCAGCTCCAATACACTCGTAACTGTCACCGCTACAGACAAAGAAGATAAACCGTTGTTACAAAATTGTTGGACAACACTACAGCACGTGGACCATACCATAAGAAGGATTTGCGAACGATATATTTTTTGACCAGAATCAAAGGAGAAATTATTGCATTATTACAGCCCTTTCTATCTCGGTATCGTTTATGTATAATACGTAATTTTTACACGATAGTTCTTGAAGCGGACACAGTTTATCAGCTCAAGTACTGTGTCTTGCTAACAAAGTATGCTGGTTGCTCTACACAGCAAAAGTGTCCATGTATGTTAAACAGGTTGAGTTCAACGTATGTGCTAACGCATGGTTCATATGCTGAGCACCATATATTGTAAAACATAGCGTTAGATGGTTTGGTTTTGTGTGTTTAATGCCATTGTTCAGTACATGATAGGCTATACATGGCGGCGGCCAGTATATTTGGTGGAGGAAAAATCCGGGAAAAGCCTATGAAGAACCACCGACCCACGGGGAGCTGCTAGCTAGCTTTCGCACATACCCACGGTGGCCGAGCCGAGACTCGAACCGACGCGGACAGAGGTGAGTTGTCAGTGATATGTAAAGGCGATCGCCTTAGACCACTCGGCCACCCGGGGCTCCTAGATTTACATATGAAAAACGTACCAGATGACATATATGTGGAATAATACACATGTTAAACATATGTTTCGAATCACAAATGAATAGAGCATGATTTTTCCAGTGATTGCCTCATTATTTAATTGCAAGTATGCTTTGCTATGTATACACGATATATTCTATTTCTTAATCAATAATAAACTTACTTTGGTAGCACAGGTTTCAGCTCAACTTACTTGAGTCAGGTGTTAAAGGGAGCATATCCTTGCACAGTTCTGCAATCTGATGCGGTGCAGTATTCACTTCTGCCACATCGTAACCGTAATAATAAATGATACTGAAATTGCAAAGGCAAATCATGCTGCATGTTATGTGTATGAATTACATGTATTTAACATATGTTTTACGTATGTGACTAATATATGTTTGGCATATCCAGTATCTAACGTATGTTTTACATATGTTGTTCTACATATGTGACTAATATGTTTAACATATCTGGTACCTAATGTTTATTTTAAATATGCGCTACTGAACATTGTTCAGTCGCAAATATCTAGCATATGGTGCTATTTTGTATATGTCAGAGAGTGTTCTCTAGTTCTTGGGTGCGGATCATTTCGAGGAATCTTTTCTGGGTCAGGTACTGGAATCACCATGACTATATTAGTTTTCATTTCCCTAAATCTGAGTTGTTTTTGTTCCATCTGAAATTGTTTTATTTGTATTTTGGATGAGTTTCAGGCAACTTTAACGAATATAGCTTTGTACAATGAAATTGTTTAACATTAAGTAATTGCATATTTTCTCTTTCTGCCGTCTAAGATGTTGCATGGTCTATTTGCTTTTGATATCTTTGGCTTACCCACCCTGTATGTATCAAAGGAGAAAGTTCTTTTTTCTCGTTACAGTCGTTGGTTCACGCTGACAAGAATTCCCCTGCTATTGCAAGTAAATCGAAGTTTCGGCAGAATACAATGATTCTATAGCGAATTCTGATACAAGGGGAACCACCGTTTTCTCACACACACCCCACCCCCAACATATCAAATTGTCTGAATTGTCATTCTTAGTTTGATTGAGAATGATATAGCGGCCAGACTTCTACCAAGTCCCTGCTATGAATTTATATTCATATATGTAACGGCGAGTACTCTGGTGGTATTATTATTATTATTATTGATGTTGTTGCTAATATTGTTACTGCTGCTGCTGCTACTATATATATATATATATATATATATATATATATATATATATATATATATATATATATATATATACATACATACATACATACATACATACACACATACATAATATATATATGTGTGTGTGTACTAGAGGATTTGCTTCCCTTTTCTCAGTTAATATATTATATCATTTCATTCCTGAGATACCAAACCACTTGACTGTAACCGACTTAATTAAACTTTACCTGTCTCAGACAAACATCAAAGTGCCATTTAGGTGTGTACAGGTACTTTCTGAAGGAAAAGGTGAGCAATAAAGTCCGACCTTGTCTAGTAATATTTCAAATTAGTGATAACATTTTGACGCTTAGAGGTCAAGCACTGTGGAACGTTCATAACCAGCATTCCAAACTGATCTTTCCTCAAGGGTAGATGATGATACAATTTTTGTTTTTGTACAATAAGTAGTATGATCCTAGAAAACGCCCAAATTTTACAACTATACCATAGAAAGCAATTCAGATGCACGAGTATGTAACACGCATGTGTCCTAGATCAGCATTTTAAGTAACATATGTATTTCATAGGCTTGAACATGGTAAATAACCTCAAACCGTGAACTTTGCTAATATTGGAGAAAATGTGAGGGTTTGAGGCGCCAGGGGGCAATGTTCTTTAGTGGCACCTCTACCGAGGCGCCTGAGGCAATGTTCTTTAGTGGCGCCCCTACTTTGCCACAGAGAACAGTTTTTTTTATGTCAGTTGCCAACCTCCAAGCCCTCAGCAAAAAAAAAATCCCGATGGCGTCCCCTTCCTCGCCTGGCGCCCGGGGGGCAATTGCCCCCCTCCCCCCTCGCGCCGCCACTGTATCTGATTGTAAATTGAATGCATGTATATTTCAATTATGCTCTTTTTACAAAGACGAATACATTGTTTTCCACATCACTAACTACAGAATAGATTAGTACTACATATCTTGTACAAATGAAATGGATGTAAACTGTAACTGGCGTTTATATTACTTGGTGACAAACCAAGTTACATTGAATGGCGTTTATGTTACTTTGTGACAAACCAAGATACATTGAATGGCGTTTATGTTACATGGTGACAAACCAAGATACATTGAATGGCGTTTATGTTACTTGGTGACAAACCAGGATACATTGAATGGCGTTTATGTTACTTGGTGACAAACCAAGATACATTGAATGGCGTTTATGTTACTTGGTGACAAACCAAGATACATTGAAGCTACACTTGTAATTAATGAGATTAATGTTGGCATACATCATTACAAAGATAAACTTGAATCATCAAGAAAAAAACAAGAGCTCCTTTCCTCCCTAATGTGTGCATGTATGCCTTTTCCGTTCTTCTGACAGCCTGTGAAGTGAGGTGATAATTATCTAAGAACGAGAAAACTAATTGGATGGAACATCCTATATCATTGATTCTTCCTGAGTATCAATGCAAATATGGAGTTAAACAAACTGATCAAAATCAATTGAAATAAACCAATAGTTGCAATGACTTAGGGCCAATGCACCATTTTTCTCCAAATATGCTATAGAATAAAAACAGCTAGCTCGTGTAATAGAAAAAATACAGGAACACTGGGCCTTTCCTTTCGCATTGTCGACTCCAGCCAGTGGATTACATTGTATAACACCTGGCGTTGCGAAATCTAATCATTTCAGATTGCTTGATTTTCATGACTATTTGGAGATATTCTTATCAGTCTAAAAAATGTCCGCTTTCTTTTCAAAGTCTGCGTTGTCGTATTTTGTATGTTATTTGTGGCTGCGGATTCTACGGCTAAACGTTATTATATGTAGGTGACAGTAATATTCTACGGCTACACGTTATTATGTGTAGGTGACAGTAAGATTCTACGGCTAAACGTTATTATATGTAGGCGACAGTAAGATTCTACGGCTAAACGTTATTTTATGTAGGTGACAGTAAGTTTCTACGGCTAAACGTTATTATGTGTAGGTGACAGTAAGATTCTACGGGTAAACGTTATTATATGTAGTTGACAGTATAATTCTACGGCTAAACGTTATTATATGTAGGCGACAGTAAGATTCTATGGCTAAACGTTATTATATGTAGGTGACAGTAAAATTCTACGGCTAAACGTTATTATATGTAGGTGACAGTAAGATTCTACGGCTAAACGGCGGTATTATATGTAGGTGACAGTAAGATTCTACGGCTAAACGTTATTATATGTAGGTGACAGCGAGATTCTACGGCTAAACGTTATTATATGTAGGCGACAGTAAGATTTTCACATGCATTCTTCACATTCTGTTTAGAAAGAATGACATGATTGAACAATCAAAAGTTATAAACTTGCATATATCCTTACGATCACAGCAAGGTATAATGAAGGTTACATGTTAGTTTATACTGTGTTTTGCGAATTTCTTATCTTGGTATCTTAAACCCCCTAAGCTGTGCGCATTCTGTTTCTAATACCACCTATAAAGTGTTTTGTACTTAATTACGGTATTACATTCTAATTATTATAATTATTGCACTATGTGTTGAGGACAAGACAAGGTCTACAATTAGCAACTTACATTTCAAAAAGGACTGACGGCAAACTTTTCTCCTGAATACCCCCTGCATAGTGTTAATTGATTTACATTTTTCTTTTTTTTTTCATATCCCCAGCAACGAAACAGTGCCAATGTTGGTGACCTTGAATTCACTGTTTACAATTATACTAGATGTATGATTGTAACAAGCGTAAAAGTTACATGAAACAGCTAACATATAAAACTCTCCTTGTCTGTATAAGAAATGAATAACTCTGATACAAAAGTCACCAATATATTTTAAAATAAGTATAACATTCAACAGTAATGCCATCTGATCTCTACATTTATTATCTGACATTTGTATTTGTTCATCTGTGGCTTTATAAAGGCATATAGAACTGCACAGAAATAATTTCTGATTATCATTTATTTTATGAATATCTTGAAATTAGTCAATCTGTCACAGTAAACAGGCGCAACTTCCCGCATTTTATACAAATTTCTGTACAATAATTTTCTTTCATCTAAAATCTTATCTTACCTTTCTATAAACGAGCCATTACTTTCTAAAGATACGGGCATCACATTAGTAATAAATTTTTATTTTCTACATTACAAAAGTATTTAGTTACTTTTTCTCCTTTTTCAACCCAAGATGCTCTTGTTCTTGCTCTGATCCCTTCCATCTCCTTGTCTCGTATTTCTTCCAGTTCTTTCTTTTTACCCATTCACTAAAGGCAATCCATCTGAATTATTTGCGTCTTCTAATAAATTTATCTGTGATATGGATAAGTTTCTCGTTTATCTTGCTGCATCGTCCTAAAAGATGCATATTGAATTGTTACTCCCCTTATTTCCAATAAAAGCATTTCAAACAAGATTTGGTTAGCTTTTGTAAATTTCAAATAAGATTGAGACACATTTTAAAATGTATTTGCCTGTTCGGTGCAGATACACTGACGATTTACTTTTAAAATAGTTTCTTAAAATTTTGCACATAATCATACAGCCTTAGAAGTGAATAATTAAATTTCCAAAATATTTTCCATTTGAATGGTTTTTGTAATATAACCTTAATATTACTTAATGGTCTGTTTTATATCCAGGCTGAGCAGCGACAGACTCAATATTTGTAAATAGATTTTCAGTCACAAGGAAAATAGCTAGCCTGGCTTACCTAATTCGATTACTTTTTCTCTGCGTAAACGTTCGTATTCCAGTGTCATGTTCATGTCATATCTATTACACTGTATTCTGAACATATGTCTAAAACAATTTTCCTTGCTTTAGGATTATTAATAGTATTATAACTATACGTGTCCATATCTGGATCCATTACCAAATTCAAATCACCCCCAATTACAACATTTGAAATTTTTAAATTCTAAAATGTCGATTTTAATTTCAGGGTTAAAGTCCAGACTGTTTTGGTCCATATTTATAGATCAAGGTAAAGCTATGGCTTCCAATTGTAATATCAAAAATAAGTTTGTTTGTTATTGTTTTTTTTTTTCTGCACTGTTTTTGAAATTGTATATAGGATAAACTAAAAGTTATTATTCAACAAAATAGCAAAAATAGCAAAACCTCTAGAACTTGAAGAAAAATAACTACAATAGCAGTCATGTTGTTCTTATAAAATGCTGCTATTTTTCAATAAAATTAGTAACTTGGACAATATATATGGAATGTTTTAGCTTTAATTGTAAAGAAAGTTAAAGACATCCATTCTTTTTTTGCCAAACCTCGTAACCACTGGCATATAATATATATATATATATATATATATATATATATATATATATATATATATATATATATATATATATATATATATCGGACGAGATTGAATAACTTACAATTTGATTACTACATGTTTTCCTTTGTAATTTTGAACAAATGAATGTGTATTATGTGTATTTGCTTTTAAATAACGTTGTAATCTGGAAAAAATACATGAATCAAGTGGCATACAATAGATAATGAAGTTAAAAAGTACAAAAAATTAAATCGCAAAAAGAGAGAGGAAAATACAATGAGCAGATGCCTTAGAGAAATTGGCTACCTAAATGTAGCAAAATTAAATGACATGCACAAGCGCACAATCATGTATATGGCATTATTTAGATATGAATATGTATTAATATACTTCTCACGGTACACTTCTTTTAAGTGCTAATGACCAAAACTAACTTCACATATGAAGATAACATATGCAGAGTAAAGCTTTCCTACAAGTTTTAACATGAAATTCCTCCCCTGTGGTACATTTTCATATGTCTAGTAATATTTGCTTTGTAAAATCAAATACAGTAAAAGAGCAGTGACGGAGAAAAGAAAAAGAAACTAAGAATGAGGTGTTAATTAATATTGGTAAACAGGAAAGTGAAACACTATGAGGGAGTAATTTAAATTGTTGTGCCATTTGTGCGTAAAGCAAACCTTATTTTGAATACTTCTAGCGGTGAAAATAAAGAACCGTGAACAAAGGTATTGTAATGTGAGTATTGCAGAAATGTCTAGTATATATCGTGGACATATAAATAAGTGTGACCTTGGTGTGGACAAGGGCATATATGCAAACAAGACACGCAGATGACGGATATACATGCATACATGCGTATACATATATACAGACAGACACATACTGTGTATGAGACAGATATATATATATATATATATATATATATATATATATATATATAGAGAGAGAGAGAGAGAGAGAGAGAGAGAGAGAGAGAGAGAGAGAGAGAGAGAGAGAGAGAGAGAGAGAGCTCACAGTTTTGTAAGACGGCTTATTCCTTGGAACACAATTGAAGGCAGACTGACAGACGGACATACATAAATGTGGCACCAAGGTAATGTGTTACCAACTTTTATACAAATTTAAAACCACCAAATATATACTTCTTTACATACGAGTATCAATTCAGTCTATTCTAACTGCGATAGGATTAAAAATTACAAGAAATTTCATATTATATTACTATATTGTTGCACCATCTTCTTCACCCCCAGCCACCTACCCCGGATATTCTTAGAAATATTTGTTCTCAAAATAAAAGTATTGATGCAACGATTGACCCAAATGCACACAAGTTTATCTCCAAATAGTTAAATACTACTTTACCTGTATGTCTATATACTCATGTTTTGATCTAAAATTGTCAAATCAAACAAATATTGATCATATAAGGCTAAATCATCTCAATATACAGTTTTGTGTTTGGAGATTAGATGAGTAACAACTAATTATCTTGAATATTCTTGTTATAAGTATATATACCTTGTGACTGTTTGAAAAGCACGCAACTTTAAAACTGAAAAATAGTGTTTGCAATGAATACATTTGAATTGCCCCATTATGCAAATCGTCACAAGTATTCTGGGCTGAATGAAGGAGTACGTAATTGATTAATGTATGTACGTAAGATAGTAAGTAAGTAAGTAAGTAAGTAAGTAAGTAAGTAAGTAAGTAAATAATAATAATAATAATAATAATAATAATAATAATAATAATGATAATAATAGTGATGATGATAATGATGAACACACAAAACTTAAAGGTAGACCTGAATCCCCCATATCAAATACCTATAAATTATTTAGCATGATGATTTATGCAATATCTGAAAATATCGACCAGATGCGATCAACGGTTATCGATTGATTTAGTTTAAATGTACATCCCATGAATACCCCCCCCCCCCCCCCGCCTCCCCGGCCATGTACAACTTCTGCAATTTCCTTGACTTGAGTCCGTGTCACGTCTTAGGGAGAACCATGTAAGACTATACTCACGACTGCTGAAGAACTGTAAATCCGTACTCATATTTTCACAATACATGCATGAGAGAGAGAGAGACAGAGACAGAGACAGAGAGAGAGGGAGAGGTGGATGCCAAATTGGTGAAGACAAATGACTACAGCAACATATGAATTCAAGGCAGGGTCGGACTGGCGGTCTTGCCCTCCCACCAACCCCCAACCCGCGGAAATCGCTGACAATATGAGGTCTTGAGGGCCCCCGAGACCCTGGACCGAGAGAGAGAGAGAGAGAGAGAGAGAGAGAGAGAGAGAGAGAGAGAGAGAGAGAGAGAGAGAGAGAGAGAGAGAGAGAGGTATTGGTCTTGAAATCGTGACAAATTTCCCACATTATTATTCATTTCAGCCATAAGCATAATTCAGTTTTACGGACAATTATCAATCAGTTATCAAATTTCCGCTGTTAATTGTTGGGTTACAATTGGGAATGTTATATACGACGCCCTAAGTTAGATGGCTGTGTAATATAAATGACATCTTTCCCAAGACGGATCTGAAAATATTAATTATCAATTGTCCAATTATCAAACTTCCGCTGTTAATTAATTCCTTGGCTACAGTTGGGTCTGTTAAATACTTCGCTCCATGTCAGATAGCTTCGTGTAATATTAAAGACACCTAAACACACATGTACTGAAATGATTTAGTTTAGCTCTACTGGTCATAGACCAGAAGAGTTTATGGGATGATCTGTTGTCTAACGTCCGTCGTCCGTCAGTCCGTTAGCACACGTTTGTTATCGCTACTCCTCCTAAACTACTTGGAGGATTTCCATAAAACTTTATACACACATGCATCACATGGTCTAGTTGGTGCTAAATGAAAATTGTGCAGATCGGACATCCAGTATGTCCGCCACAGCAGCCATCTTGAAAATCTTGATATCGCTACTCGTCTTGAATGGATGGTCATATAAACATGGGGTTTTACTAAAAGACTTCTTATGATGTTTATTTGGTCCTGAATGACAATGGTGCCGATCTTACATCGAATATGGCCGCCATGGCAGCCATCTTGAAAATCTTGCTATCACTACTACTCCTGAATGGATGGTAAAATCAACATGGGGTTTTCACTGAAAGACTTCTCATGATATCTATTTGGTCCTAAATGCAAATAGTGCCAATCTGAAGTCCAATACGGCCATCATGGCAGCCGTCTTAAAAGTCTTATTATCACTACTTCTCCTGAACATAAAGTTATATGGACGTGGGGTTTTAACTAAAATACTTCTTATGATGTCTAGTTGGTCCTAACTAAGAATGAGGGTGATTTGATGTTTAATATGGCTGCCATGGCAGCCATCTTGAAAATCTTGTTATTGCTACTCCGCTGAAATCGATGGTCATATCTACATGCAGTTTTCACTAGAAGACTTCTTATGATTTCTTGTTGGTCCTAAATGAAACTTGTGCCACTCTGACGTCCAATATGGTCGCCATGGCAGCCATCTTGAAAATCTTGTTATCACTGCTTCTCCTGTATGAATGGGCATATCGACATAAAGTTTTAAGTAAAAGACTCCTTATCGTGTCTACTTGGGCCAAAATGAAAATGGTGCTGATCTGTCGTCCGTCGTCCGATGTCCGTCCGTCCGTCCGTTATCACAAGTGTTTTATCGCTGCTCCTCCTAAATTATTTTCAGGATTGCCTTGAAACTATATATCTATATCTATATACATACATACACATGCACCTATAGATTAAGATCCCTGATCATAGCTATCAAGTCACTTAGAACATAATTTTTCATGGCACTGTGAACTGTGACTTGCATTGTGTTTGAAAGAAGTCTCAGAATGATTAGTTTCATTGTCTTCTACACTTTGGTGAAATATATCTGGGTCTACCTATGCTTGGAGAAAGGGAGGTGTTAGAGGTGTTATATATTTAGGCACTATGTGGCTTGTGCCTGCCTGTGCTTGGATTTTCATTATCTTGATTAGTGGCATTGTCTTCTACAACTTGATGAAGTGTATCTGGGTCTACCAGGGATAGGGATAGGGATGTGTTAAGTAATTAGACCCTGTGTAGCTTGTGTCTACTTGGGCAAGGTAGTTTATTTTTATGGCTTTGCGTGACAGGCGCTGATAGGAGCGGAGGTTGCTGGTGTTAAATCTATTGTTTATGTCTTAACATAGTTCAAGAAATCCATTATAAGTCCAAGCCAAGCATCCACTGCCATGAAATAAATTGGTGTTTGTTGATGGGAATACAGTACATTTAGCTTTATTTTCATATGAAGTAGTGATTTTGTACACGTACCCATGTTGCTATGAGTATTTGTAGAGTTGGAAAATAGTCTGCTTCATTGATGAGTTGTTCCTGAAATGGATATGGATACAGTCTTGATTTTCTTTGATGTGGATACAATCTGGGATTACCTTTCTGATTGAATTTATTTCGACGTCATGAATATCCTTTCTTTTGGGTGAATCCAGAGGACTCAAATATACTAGATCCATTGAAAATTTTCGACAGTATTGACATAGTTAGATTTACCACCATTTTATTTGTATGCAGAACTCTGGTAAGTATTTTTAAAAAATAATAAATGTTTTAACAGCATCAGTCACAATGAGGATTTACCAAAAGCATTTAAGTGCTTAGATCAACAATGAATAATCCTAGATGAATGAATAATCATATGATATTCACTGATTTTGACAAAGTACTTCTAAGCAATTGTTTACCTGGCCACCATCTTGCAGTATGAATGAAATGATGCGAAACCACATGTTTTCATCATTCAAAATGGCAGACATTGTTAAAAGGAAGAAATGGTCTTATCTTGATTTCCTGCAAATTCTTTTCGCACTGTAGAGCTTCAGTACCATCTAGGGACTCTTGTTTTAATTGTCCCAATATATAATCGACATAAAGACGATCTTTTCTTTATTTGGTATCCATTTATTACTATTGTACAAATGCTTTGCACGTCATTTTTGTGAGGAAAATGATTAAGAAAGACATACATTTTTCGTTTTGGGGCGATTCTGTCAAGATTCTGACACACAAGTCAGTGCTAAACATAAAAATAAGCAAAAGGTTTTAATGAAAACGAAAATAGGTGTCAAAGGTAGTCAGTCGTACTTAATGGAAAATACACATCATTTAAGCAATGTTGCAAACAAAAAGCAAGTTTTATTGGTACTGTCGTTAACTATTATGTATATTGTGCACAGTTCACCAGTGACGTCACAATTTCGGGCGTGCGTATCAGGCTGTTTTAAAAAAAAAAGTCGCTGTGATGTTTCCGTGGAGTTTGCATTTTGATGTTAATTAAGTAGCCATATCTACTGACCCAGTTAATGAATGTGCGTCAAGTCTTCGCAGTACACCTGAAATGTATAACAAATTAAGATTCCCTGTTGTAGTATATAACATTCAGGTCTGCCCTGAGGTATACATTTCGAAAGCATCGTATTAGTTCTTCTTACTGGGAACGTATTTGCTTGTAAATTTAGGAGAGCTACTGGGCAAATCGCGGTTTGAATTGACTAGTGAAGAATATATTTTTGATTTGTTCCTTCCAAGGTAATTTCAATATTTTTTTTCTCCTCTGCCCACTTGTAACAATTTCAGAATCTATTCCA
This sequence comes from Margaritifera margaritifera, assembly GCA_029931535.1. Classification (NCBI taxonomy): domain Eukaryota; kingdom Metazoa; phylum Mollusca; class Bivalvia; order Unionida; family Margaritiferidae; genus Margaritifera; species Margaritifera margaritifera. The sequence continues at coordinate 217,250 of JAQPZY010000870.1, forward strand.
GATGAAATGTATTCCTATACCAAGGTATGTCATGTCTACATGAAGTTTTTGTTGGAATTGAATGTTCGTTTAGAAATTGTGTATCCATATCCCTCCTTACGTGTGTTTCTGGTTTATAGTTGTATCCAGAAAATCATAACATTAACATGTGTATTGGAAACTAGCCAGAAAGTAAAGGGACAATTGAACATAAGACAGTGAGTATTAATATTTTTAATGAAAGAGATTGGTGTTTTGCACAATTGTTATGGTACTTCCCTCTATGATTCAGCCATGTTGATGGTGTGGCTTGATAATGCAGACAACTGCGATGTGTCCTCTGACGTCAGTTCCTGTTCCGTACCTGACCCGAACTTTGAGTAAGTCCTTGTAGACGGGGTTATGGACAGCATAGTCATATTTATGGTCTGGGCGAATATCAGTAATATTAACCTCGTTCATTCTTTTGATAGTGGTACAGTTATCCATTTTTTCTTTCAATAAATAAAGAAGAGTTTTTATACCGTTTCATTAGTAAGGTTTTATAGTTTCTTTCTGTAAGCCGTGGTCAATGGTGGCTTTGTTATACTCTTAGGTTCCATGGCATATGCACGATATGTACACTAGTTAATTTTTAATAGAAAGATTTTCTTTACCCTTTTGATGGCGAGGTTTTCCTTAATCACTCTTTGTTTTAGATAACAGGGTATTCCTTCTCTCTCTCTCCAATCGCAAGGTTAAGTGTCTTTTCTTCCATTCGCAAGATTTTTCTTCTTTTTTATACATGAAGCGGTTGTCTCTCTTCTCTTTTTAATGTCAAAATGTCTTTCTTTTCTTCCAATTTAAAAGTCTTCTACCGTTCTTTTCAGTTCAAATGACGTCTTTCCTTTCTTTATTTCTGTTTGGCATTCAATGCTTTTCTATCTTTTGCATTCTGCAGAAAGAATTTCTATCTTTTCTATTTTATAGCAAGATTTCCTGTATTTTCTCTTGCAGAGGGGATATCTATTTCTGTTTTTATTTCAAGGTTTTTTAACCGTTATTTTGGACATCTCTTTTAATTTTATAGTAAAATTAGCAATGGAAGTGAGTGTTCCCTGAAAGCATAACAAACAGCTGCATAGCTTTTGATTGTTTTATTAGACTTGTTTAAATTACTAATATATTTTGTGTTTGTTTTTAAGTAACTGGGGTGATGATGATTTAAGTAATGTTATACAAATTTTTCATGCATCTATCTCAAGTCATTTATTTTGTCTTTCGAATTGATTAGTATATTCAAGTACATAAAACGATCCATCCATTTAGTTTGCTTTGTATGTCTTTCCTGAGTCTCTGCGTGATAATATTGGCTAAAAACAATTCAGAAATGCTAAGTAAGCATTGCGCTGATGAAGTTTGTCTAGAGTGTTCCACTTTAACACCCATGTTTAGTAATACCATCAAGGTTAAATTACACACAATGTTTGGACAATGAAAACTAAGCTATACGCTAATAGAACAATTTGCCTTCATTACTCCCGTCTGATATCTGCTAATCGATGAATATGCGTTGGATGCATTTCTTTGATAGAGATCATTTCACATTCATATTGATTCCGAAGTTCAGAAGTGTATAACATTTTAATTTTGCAATATCTATCTATCTATCTATCTATCTATCTATCTATCTATCTATCTGTCTGTCTGTCTATCTATCTGTCTTTCTATCTGTCTGTCTGTCTATCTATCTATCTATCTATCTATCTATCTATCTATCTATCTATCTATCTATCTATCTATCTATCTATCTATCTATCTATCTATCTATCTATCTGTCTGTCTGTCTGTCTATCTATCTATCTATCTATCTATCTATCTATCTATCTATCTATCTATCTATCTATCTATCTTGATTGAAGTATTTAGGCCTTTTTGCTAAAAGTAAATATTGAGAGCATTAAGGTAAAATTAAGCAAACAATTTGTTTATATAATTTACGTTCAGAGTATGGCTCAGATGAAACTATCATAGTCTACGTGACTTTGTGATTGATGGATAGTGTGACCTAAATAATTTTGTGTTTTTCTGACAGGTATATTTCAGTTATTCTGTCTATCTACAGTATTGCATTTGCCGTTTTCTAATACCATTTTTGTCTTGAATTTTAATTTTGTTTTCGCAGTGAAATTGATCCAATCATAAATATCATTAACGTTACTATTTGTTATGCATGAATTTATCTAAAGCATCCTTTGAAGATTAAAAGACATGTATCTACTATGTTTTAATCGAAGGAGACTTTGATTTTGATTACATTTTTACTATTGAACATCGGCACGTACAAGCATCGTTACCACATCTCGTTTTTTCTACGATTTTTAGTTAATCATGTATGATATAAGCATATTCGTTAAACGTCGTCAAATTTGTAATCCAATGTGAATTTCAGTGTAGGTTTAAACATGTTAATAGTTTCACTAATTTCATCAACGCAGTTTCTAAAAAAAAATTCGGCATCATCCATAATTAATTATTTTTCTTCTCTGACTTTCTTTTAGTATTTGCAGTAAGTTCTTTATTCTTCTTTTGCAGTTTTGCAGGTATGTTGAACTTATATTTAATGAAAGTTTGCACAGATAGATTGAATCTACTTTTTAAAGTTTTCACTGTAGCGATGTGGAAATCGCTATTAGAACCATTTGCTTTTAAAAATAAATTGTACTATGATATATATTTAAAAACTGACAGCTTTTGAAATTGTGACTCCTGAACAGAATAGGGACAAGAAAAGGGCGGAGTAAAATTGTATAGCTCACATGATTGATCCAATTCTTGCTTGTAGTTCTCAGTGATTTATTAAATTTTGAATTGTGGAAGATCGATAGTTGGATGAGCATTTAACAAAACATTGCGACGGCGAAAGGCTTGGAAATGGTAGTTATTAATTCTGGGCCATTTCATGTGATTAAAATGTGCTTCCGTGTTCAACTGAGATCAATGAGGCCGCTCATTCAAGGCTGTCAATTGAAATCGATCTGAGGCATTTAAAATTTATGAAAAGCTAGTAGTACATTTTTATCTAGATTTAAAAACACCATAGACAATAATTATTTTCAGATCTTGAAACTTTTAACAGAGACCGATTGTGTATGATCCGTAATTTTCCAGGTCGGGAGTTGTATTTCTCAAGGCATGTGAACCTTGTGCCATACATGATATATGTTAGATAAGTATATTGTAACAAATGTTTTATTTTGTGTTCGAAAACTGCAAACGGGCTTCAGTCCAGGAGTGTACTGGGTAAGCAACTCGGTCCTGGACTTATCTGCCGGGACAGGCCCGGGGTTTTGCTCACACCAGTAAAACACCGGTAAAAACGGATTTTTTTGCGGCGGCCCACCGGGATTTATGTAGGTATGCCCAATGCCCAGTACACCACTGCTTCAGTCTAAATACCACCTCCACCTCTAGCCCCAATAAACCTTCCATTAGTCATATGGACATAAAACCATTTATGTACATCTCTCCATATATATATATATATATATATATATATATATATATATATATATATATATATATATATATATATATATATATATATATATATATATATGCAGGGACAAAGAAAACGAACTATGCAACAAAATTACTACAGGTTCAAATTAGTTCCCTAACATAGGTGTTTATAGATATGACACCTTGTACTTTTATCGATATGTTACAAGAAGCGGTCGAAATTTGTATAGACAATTATAACGTAATATATATAATGGACGAAATTAATTGAGAAAATAAAACATGTGCCCCTTTCGATGAGTACATACACCTTAATCAAACTTATATGGCCTTCGTCATTGTCGAATGTCTATCTGAAGTCATTGATAAGCATATTGGTATTAACAATCACTCTGATTGGTTCAGTGGTTACAAATATTTAATCTTCCGATCATCTTTTATGGTGATTCAAGAGCACAGAATAAAAGTATTACTGCTCCTGTAATTGACACCAAAACACGTCACGTGGCTTCATTTAACGGATTTCAATGCCATTTAAAAAAAAGCTAAAGAAGCTAGTACAATGCAGTTGGTTGTTACTATGACGGTTCGTAGAGACAACACGGGCTAGGCTATGTACATTACACACAATTTGATTAGAGCTTCATGAAAGATGGTAAAACGATATTAGATGGACTTATTAGGGGCTAGGATTTAATCTTATTGGATTTGAAGTTAGATGTGGTAATGGAAACACAATCCAAGATTTAAACTAACCCAACCGAGTCAGCATTATGCCGAATGCGGCAAAACCTCGGTCCCGCGTCCCGGCAAAGAAGTAAGTATAACACCATATTTTACACCATCACACGACAATACTTAGCTTTGAGACTTTGTAAGGTCTTTAAGACCTAATCCTATTTTTGATAAATATTCCTCGATTTTAAGTCACAATTCCCAGTAAGTCATTCTTTTGGAGATGGCCGACTTTACCTATTCAAAGAGTTTTTCAGTCTGTTTTACTCTTAATCATGATAGTGTAGGATTGGATAACTTGCGAATCAGTTTGATCAGAAATTGCTGACGGAATTTGTTAACTTCTGTTTGTATGTTCAATTAACGTTCTATTCCATCGGACATTTTTTGACACATTTTTTATGTAATGAATTTATACATACCCGGAATAAGGTAAGTATTGAAGTTCAGATTTGTGGGATTAATTATTCCAAGTAAGCAAGTAAGTAAATAAGTACTGATTTTTGGTTTATTTGTTTGATGTAAGTAAGTAAGTCAGTAATTCAGCAAGCAAGTCAGTGCATATATATATAACAGTAAAGTCCATATAATCCACATGTAGTTAATAAATGTGATTAGTGTGCCTTGTGTATCATTGTGTCAAATTATTGTCTTTGCCGTATATCACGATTTAGCCGAACAGTTCCACTCTTAAATAAAAATGTACAGACCCATTGTAACTTCCTTATACTCTCGCTTAACTTTATTTTTGTATTTCATTAAATTATAAGAAGCGGGTAGAATTTGTAGTCTTCTTCTTCATGATCACCATCGTCATTATTTCTCTCCATGTTTCTTTCTTTCTTTCGTTCATTCATGCATTCATTCTTATTCTTTTTCTAAGGGGCCACACGTGGCCGAGTGGTCAAAGGCGCTCGCCTTTACAGATCACTGACATCTCACTTCTGTTAGCGTGGGTTCGTGTCGGCCAACGTGGGTATGTGAGAAAGCTTACCAGTAGCTTCCCGTGGGTCGGTGGTTCTTCGCGGGGTTTTCCCGGATTCCTCCTCCATAAAATATACTGGCCGCCATGTATAGCTAGCTATCAAGTGCTGAAAAATGGCCTTAAACCCACAAAACCACAAAACTTCTTTTTCTAAATCAAGCCTTGACCATATTCCAAGGTGGTGACCTATGCATCTAAATAAATTACACACGAAGAAACAGTTGTAAGGCGATATATTATTTAAGGTTCTGCCTTTTGGAGCTAGATTGGATCTGTCCTGAATGCAATTTGTCAACTACCTAATGAGAAATAGTGTTCTCCAGATCTTTGTTAGCAAGCAAAATTTTCAGCTACGACAGAAAATATATACATGTTGAGTACACGTCATCATTAAACAATGCACTGACCTTGAGAATTTACATCCAATGCGGCGATTGTAAATAACACATTGTGTTTTTAGTGTAAATCTCTCTGTCTGTCTCTCTGTCTGTGTCTCTGTCTGTCTGTCTCTGTCTCTCTCTCTGTTGTGTAATCAGCCTGTATCTTTTTGACATAGCCGACGTTCCTTATACAAAGGGTTTGTCAGTTTGTTTTCCACTTACATATCATAGATTCTTATATAACTGAAAACCTAGCTAGTCAATGTCATCAGGGATTGTTGACGGAATATGGTGAACTGCAATTGTATATTCAATCAACTTTCTATTCCATCTGATGTAGATAGCTATTATGGGACACCTTTTTCATTTAATAAATTGATACATATCTGGAACAAGGTAAGTATTTACTTACATATTTGGGGAGGAAGTAATTATTCCAAGAAAGACAGTAAGCAAGCAAGTAAGTTAGTAAGAAGGTACAGAATTGTTGCTTGTTTACTTCATGTAAGTAAGTAAGCAATCAAGTCAGTATGTACGTATGTATGTAATAGCAAAGTCCATATGACCCACACGCGGTTAATAAGGATGAGTAGTTTTATATATAATTCTGTTACATTCTCGTCTTTGTCAGAAAATTACGATTCACCTAGTTTCACTCTGTAAATAAGGCTTTCTGATGTCCGCGTGTTAACTTTATTTTTGTTTTTCACAAAATTGTAAGATGCGCGTAGAATCTCATTCGTCGTCTTCTCTCCACCCTCCCCATTTTCCTTGATCACCATCATCAGCATCGTCATCTTCCGTCTTAAATTGTGCTTCTTTCTTTATTCTTTGTATCTTTTATTTGTCTGCTTTTCTTCTTCTTCCTCTATAGACCTTGACCTCATTGAAAGCCAAAGGTCCCATAATCTGAATATTTGCACATAAATAAAGAGTTGTTTAAAAGATGAATTTCGTGCATGGACAGTATTCTTGGTAAAGCTTCTTAAACTCACGTGACATCAATGGCTTATATATTTCAGAAGAATTCTCGACCTCTCGATCTATGCTGGCAAAGCAAAATCGTCAGCAACATTGTCTAATGGTTTGCATGAATGTCAGCAAATTATGTTCGTTGAGTTCGTTGAGTTCACGTCGAAATTACCACGTGATTTGCCCTAGATCATTTTATTACTGAAATCGTGTAAACAAAGTATTGTATTTAAAAGTCTCTCTTTTTCTCTCTTAGAGAAGATACCACACTTCATTCCCAGTCTTATTCAGGAGAGATCTGTCGGTCGTGTTCTTCATGCTTGTATACATGTCTTTTGTATTGGAATGTGTTAAGTGGCTGGTCTTCCATTAAGTGTAGCCAATTATATGACATGGACTGAAATCTAAATTTGGTATGATGCTTACATTAAGCAGACCTAGGTCAAGTTCCGTTTTCACCATTTTCTAGCATTGCAAAGTTTTACAGGGTTGTGGCCCCTGTTTAGCTTAGAACGTTGCATTCAATTTTACAACTTCATATTTACATTTTTATTTAGTAAATGTGAATTCTTCACTCGTTAGCAGATCTCAAGGAAAAAACCAAAGAGAATTATTATTGATTTTCTTTGGGACTATAGGATACAATAATACCAGATTAACTCAGTTGTTGAAGTGATACCAAGTAACTAATTATTTGACTAGTCACATAATTTGTTAAAATGGTACTGTAAGTTATTTTTGTATCCTCTGTCAAGACCATATCAAATAACTTTGTGTCAACTGTAAACAGCGTTACTTAATTATTTACTTCTTCTCAGCGGTCATCTATGTGAACATGATAACAATCTGCAGAGACTGTAAACTAATTAAAGGAAAATATTGATAAATTGCCATACAATTCAAATGAAAATTGAATGAGAAACGTCTGCAGAGACTGTCAACCAATTAGGAAAATATTGATATATAATTTAAAAATTTACCAAGCCTTTGTAACCTTCATTTAGATTGGTTAAAATCGCATCTTGTAACGCAGAAAACTCCTGGTTATTAGTTCATAACACCAGAAAGGAAAAATTTTGTATTCATGCGCCTTTCTTGTGTGTGCGTGTGTGTTTTGTTTTTTTAAACATTAGTAAATAATGGTTAAAATATAGTTCTGTTATTTATTTCTTGAGATTAGTTATTAATTTTATAACTTTTTGTAATTGCAAGAACTGAACATCATATTGTACAGGATTATTGACATACTGAAACTTGAAAATCGATTACACACTATGTACTAACAGTCTTCGGTTCACTACTGCCGTTAATGCAGCGTGTAATCGACTTTCATGCCTATTGACTTCATGAATTATGTACAATATGAAGATCCAATTCTTAAATGCTGGGTGGACAAGGGATTCAAGTATAGCTTTTACGTATAGTGTAACTATGTCTAAATAAATGATCAGGACAGGTACTTTAATAAGGAATTGCCTTTTAGCCTACATCGAGATAACAAGGCATAAATTAACAGAGATTTGACTTTTCGTCTATTTTATACAAATGGTTTCTTGAGAGAGAAGATTTATAGTTATCTGTGTGTTAAAAAAATAATGCATTGACAAAGAGACTTCTGGCAAGTTGTCTGTTTCGAAGAACATATATAAATGTTTGGGGTATTGTCGGTCATGTGTACAGGGAATTTGGTAATTCCAGTAACATTCTAAGTTTGCTTATCAATCGCCAAAGTTTATATCAACGTGTCAAATATGGTTTACCTGCTTTTTCAAAGAATGCATGTATGTAAACTTTCTACAAAGAATATGAGAAATTAGTACGCTGTAGGAATTTGAGACGAATGCATGACGCTGCAATTTCTATGATTATCACTTTTTGACATTTGACTTCTCAAAAACAGAGAACACATCCAATACCATGATTATAAGGGACCAGATATTGAACAAGTACGGACTGGATTGAACTGACAAAACATTTTTTTTAAAAAAGATTTTTGAAGTACTCAAAATAAAGAGAGAATACAAAGTAGTAGAAAATGATAGCCTTACGCCCGATACCTGTCTAGCACTTTACTTTTATTTGAGAGTTACTTGTCCAATGAACTTGTTTAGTCTTTTTGAAATAATACAGATAAAAAAAACTCTTCATGGCTAGAAGGTTTCACACGGGACAGGTACTTCTTTTTATGCCAATTGTCCTCAGCCTGTGTGTGTGAAATTATCTTGAGCACTGTGCTGAATAGCCCTAAGTTTTTGTAACGACGTAAGCTTTATATTTCTCTTTTTTTCAGATTCGACGCCGATGACACAAAGAACATGAAGAAAGACAACACTTGGAACGTTTCGGTCAATACGGAAAGACCTAATATTGATGATGATGAAGCACAGTAAATTATTTCAGATTATATCTTATCCACACACACACACATTACAGGGAACTATTTTCCGATTCCATCCCTGGGTCAATAAAAACAACGGTCTGAACCACGTTTCGCACGTGCACTTCCACCAACTGCTACAATGAAAGGCATCTCCAAACAAAGGGATGACCTCTTCCCAATTATTCCATGGCACAAAACAGTAGTTCTTGTCACGAATATCTCCTACCGAAATGCACAAGCAATTAACATCTCAGAATTAAGATAGGAACTACTTGGCTCCATGCCCACTTATGATAGTCTCACCCCATCTCAAACTACGAAACCGATCCATGCCACTGCAACGTCTCTTAAAAACTGTAAGTATGCCGTCTGTTCCTAGATATTGGCTAATTACTCGGGCTGGGAAATATTTCCCCAACACCGACTTCCCATAATCAAACAACTAATCACTAAAATCTAACGAACCTATAAATGGAGACGTAAATACAAATGGAACATACCCAAATTTATTACAATACCAATAGCGTATTACATTTAAATGTTCTTACACAAATAAATAAGTAAAAAAATAAATATGTTTGCTCAAAAAAGACAGAAATTTAACAATAATATCGACTTTTTTCAACAGCTTGAAAGTAAGCTATACCCCTGGAAAGAAGGGAGGCAACTTCGGGCTTCCTCTCGGTGCTAAGATGATTGTACCCGATGGTGTATTTAGCAAGAAGGACAGCATTACCTGCCAGGTGGCAGCACCCACACAAAGATGGCGCTACACACCAGTGTTGTCTCTTAGCGAGCATTTGACGAGCGAGATCTTCATATTCTCTTCCACGCTTCATCCTCTAAAAAAGCCCATTGTAATCCAACTTCCTTATTACCAAGTGGATTCTGAGCACGTCGAGATAAACGTCAAGGGTAAATGGAAAGACGAGAACGAGTGGGTTGATGTTGGCTTCTTGAAAAAGGTGAGTGTTTACACCTTTAGTTTAGACTAACTCACAGAAAAGTTGTTAGAATGCTTTGAAATTCTTTTTTTATTACAAAATTTGTTTTGCATGGACTCGGCATTATCCTAATAAAGACGGAATCAGAAACAAGAATGTCAGAGGTTTCATGTTCAAATATGACGACTTCCATACAAAAAAAGACATGCAATAGAGCTTTAAAATTCCTTTTCTACTTATCTGATATTGTTAATATCTCATATGAAGAGACAAACTGACAATACCTCACTTTTGAACGTTTGCAAACATCAGTATTCTTTTATTCTGGATTTTATTTCAATCAATAAGACTACCTCGCTACAATCATGCTCTTGTGTTTGACTTCAAACAGAATGGCCCATATAGGAAGGCTTCGCGAGCACACTGTAAAGTTTAAATTCAAAACTATGATCTGTTATTGATTTATAATCCCTGAAGAAAATATATGTAAGTATTCCCTTCTTGGCTGGTATAATATCAGCATTGGGCTTTGTATAATATATTATCACAGAATCTAAAATTTCCTCACAGCTTTAGAAGTAAAAATGTGGATTTTCTGACTGATTGACCTGAACGTATTACCGTCACTTTAAATTTTTATGACAAATTGACATAAGTTGATCCATTAAGTTTCTACACTATCCCACTCAAATATTTACCGAGCCCGTATTTAATGGTGTAAAAGGCTGCTTCAGAAGTGAACCTTTGCCCTCCTTCCATAAACAATATGCCTCAGCTAGTTGTCAAGCTACAAAACTAAGATGAAGCGCTTTTGAAAGCTCAAGAGTAGACGTGAAAGCGGAAAACGCATTCCTCATAGCGGAGTGATATGTAGCTTGCAGCATCAAAATGAAAATAATAATACCCACTTTGGACAAGACCTTCAAGATCTGGCATGCATCCTTTAATACCTTTTCTAAGTCTGAGCTTATTCTTCATTGCTTAAAAGAATCAAACTCATCTTTACACACATCTTTTGCTTATATTTATATCAAACTCGAAGTACAATAGTAGAACACTAATGACAGAGAGTTTAAACAGGGCTCATGATTTATTGTTTGAAGTAGATAACGAGATTATTGAGTTTTGTCTACTAAAACACGAAAGAAGATTGCTCTCAGATATTAATAATGTACAAGTATATGATCATGAACGCACGCAAAAGGACGGTCCATCCTTTTGTTTCTTTCCTTTGTGTAACTGGAGTCTTAAAATATGTATATTCTTTAGTTGTCTATCCATAATTTTATTACTATTTGATCACTTACATTTAGACAGTCAGACAATACTATTTGAATTCGCTTTGCTCGTGTAAGCATCTTCTATATGTCTTTTAAACTCTCATTTTGGCTTTGAGGACTTTCATCCCTCAAAGCCTATGGCACGATGTCTGCTCTTTGTTACCAAGAATAGATTGTTTTTCTAATAATAAGGCACTTCTATATTTTGCTCTTTTGCACGTTTGACTTTGAAAAGTCAGTCAAGATATATACAGTAATATACAAAAATTATAATCATGAAAGGAAATGACTTGTCAGAATGGTTACCTCAATTAATATAGCTTGACAGATTCTATGTAACACTTCAAACGATGCAGACTCATTTCAATAGAAAATGCCCATCAAAGATAATTGCTTGAATATTTTTCTCATAATATATTACGAATTTGGGAATCAATTTTCTGTTAAGAGATAAGGAGAGGAAAAACATAAAATATTTATAATAAAACTATATGTATTTAAATGGATATTGGTATATGCTTATGATCATAAAAAAGAAACACGGCTATCAATATCTCACAAGTAATGTTCATCCCTTGACTTAGTTTAATGTAGTATTATTTAAATTCTCCTCGCCATCTGTATTCTCAATACCTTGATTGTTTTAAAACCAAATATTTATCTCAAATAGCAGGTTAACATTTATTCCCAAGATTTTCCAAATTTGATTTCGAGAAATTCTACGATTATAGCATCGGAGAATTTAGACAAGGATGCACGATAAGACTCGAGAAAGCCGAACGTGTCACCTACGGAAAACATCTCTCTAGCACGTATGATAAAATCAAGGACAGAGGTACATTTGATCAAGTACGTGATCGGTTCTTTTAGCTAAATATCAGGCATAACCAAATGGTTTGTTTATTGTTATGTTCTGAATACACCCTTTCACTTCTTAAATTAATGGGACGACTTAAAACATATACTTAACATATTTATTTTATTCTATGAAGTCTGACTTCTTTTACTATTCATGTTCTCGTAAAGGTTACTCATTGTCATGCAATAAGTAAGACTTATATATATAAAAAATTACCTCATGAAATAAACTCTAACATAGGTAATGTCCTTGTAGGCGCAATCCATTTCAGGGAGAACTTTGGTTGTCATTTTAAGAATTCCTGTTTAGTTTTCCAAACAAAAGAGATAATACCCTAGTTTAAAACCTTTACAAATCTTGTAATGTGCCTAAAACTCGACCAAGGAGATGAAATTCAAAGCTAAACACGTCAGAACATGAAGACATAATAGAAATTGATATGCAAATATTTAAGAGCATATCAAAATGTGGAATATTTCTTAAGTATTAATCTTAGCATGTCAGAAACGACCCGTTCAAAAATTTTTTGAAATTTGAGATCATTTCAATGCTATAGTGTTGGAACGGCATATATTGCTTGGGTAACAGAGGGTTCGCGTTCATTTATAAAATTCCCCACATCTCTGATATCAGAGTAGTCTTTAATAATTACCTACATATACCTGGACCCTTTTAGTTCCCCTCCTGGTAATGATGCATCGTGTTAAACACTACACTGTCACAAAACTTTTTTGGTTTGTTTCTAATAACTTCTTTGTTGTAATCTGTCTGAGAAAGTTGGTTCGAGATGAATTCCGTCAAATTTTACAAACAAAATTCATATCGTATATACTCTGGTATAATACTCTACCAACTGCAAACTGCATAGACCCAGATCTGCCGTCACATAATGCGCCGGCAGATCTGGGTCTATGTAGTTTGTAAGGACTAATCAGTAGAACAAATAACATAAACCCTGATCTTCCGGCGCTTTATGCGACGGCAGATCAGGGTCTATGTTGTTTGCATTTGGACCTAGTTTATACGCGAGTATAGACGGTAATTTTTTGAAAGAGTTTTAAATAGTGTAGCTTTTTTTTGCAATTTCAAAAAAGTTGAGTCCATAGTCATACCTGATATATTACATTCAGTTGATTCTAAAGCCTCTGGGCTGACAGCTAAACCGTAAGATGAATTCCCTGAGTAGTTACACAGAACCAAAACGTCTTAGCGTCCTAAAATGAATATTCGTCCACTATTTCATTTATATCATGTATGACGGTGACGATGAGAAAATGTTTTTCGGGACGATTGTGGTACTATAAAGATATACCGGCTCGTGTCAACAAGCAATTTAAGTAAGAGAATATGTACATTCAAAGATGTCCTGCACTTTTCAAGTTCAGTAATTGAACCTTTACATTAAATGCATATTAGGTGGATAAAAGTTTATTGTTGTTACCCCGTACTTGAATTTAGTTATAAATAGATCTTTTTATGTACCATATTGTATATCAAATAAAGAATAATTGTTGTGGGGCTGGGTCACCTAACAAACAGTAATGTTAGCACCGGATAATTGACATTAAACGCACCACCTGAGGAATACATAATTAATTTGGTTCGGGCTTTAACTGCATTTAAATCTCCATCGTCCTGTCTAAAGTTTTAATTTAAATAAAAAGCGCGTCTTTCCATTTATTGAAAGAACTGATAACTCATGTTTAAATAAACAACTTAAGGATTCCATTTTGAGTGTTTGCTGAAAATTTCAAATTAACCTTGAGCTAGGTTTAATTTAATAACCCCATCGTTTGTTGAAAAAGATGGATGAAAGATTTTTAAAAAACGAACAGACTGCTTACATGTCCTTACAGAATAAATATATCCCGTTCTTTCGAAAACTCTACCTTCAATTTTTTTTAAATGCAAGATGTCCTGAATGTCCTTTCATTGTGAGTGAGATTTTTACACTTTAGGTCTGTATCAATTATTTCACTTACACACTGGTTCAATGTTTTAGTATATATATATATATATATATATATATATATATATAACGGTTATATGCGTACCACATGATTCAGTTTCGAATGCTTTTCATCTATCTTAAGGAACAGTTTTGGTTATTAATCAGCGATGCAATCACATGATATTCATTTAAATTATATTTGTCAAAGTTCCACGTTGAAGATATTTGTAGCAAACACAATGTAAGCAATTATCTAGAGAGAGCACAAGTCTTTTAAACGTTTTACATTTCTTTATAATGTTTAGAAGAAAGAAGAAAAAGATGAATACGCTTTTCGGTCACTAATAATTACATCAGCAAAAGCATACCAGCAATGCTTTAGTATTTTTCCTTCAGACAGTGCATCTGTGCAAAACAATTTGATAAAGTTCAGCCATTATGGACCCTGTTCACGTTGAGCTAAGCACTCAAGGGACAGGATATGGACATGAAATAAGCAAGGAATGGCAGCGTGAGATAGGGATGGGGTAAACCAGTGGCGTCACTAGGGGGGTGCGGGCCGCACCGGGTGACACCATCACATGGGGGGGGGGGGGGGGTGACACCAAAATGGAAAAATGCAAATTCGACAGAGCAGAGCAGACAGAGCTCGCTCGAGTCGGTTTCATAACCGATCGTAGTTAAATGCAAGAGCAGGGTGCCACCAGAGCGTCTGGTGCTTATTTGCATAAGATTCAGATTCAGAGCTGCTCGGAGCAAAAACTGGGGGAAGTCTGGAGGGGGTGACACCATGGGGGAAGTCTGGAGGGGGTGACACCATGAGTTTACCGCACTGGGTGAAGCCAACCCTAGTGACGCCACTGGGGTAAACTGTTATTTAATTGAATACGAAGAGTCAATTCCTGTTGCTAAGGTGTGTTTTTTTTTACATTTAAACTTGTAGGGAGGAGCTGAACTCAAGTTTACCAAGAGATGATAAATCTAAAGTTGAAACTTTAGATATTTAGATTGTAAATTTTTAGTCAGACTTAAACCTTTGCTTTTAAACATTTGTTATTGCCATTAGCATACAAGGTAAATGGGTTGGACTTAAGATCTAACAAATTAGTTTAGCCCTTCCCCAAAAATACACAAAGCACACATGATATAACAGGCATCGTAATGAAATTAATATAGCATCCTAATTCAAATCAAGTCCTAACACTTTCAGAAACTCATGACGATTAGGAATACAGAATCAGAACTATTTTTTACAAGTTTATTTGTCAACCACCACAACCAAATACTATAATATTTTTAACCAGTATCATAAATGAATAACCAAGCTGTAATCTCTAATTGTCAGGATGGTACAAAGACTCCATGTGTGGAACTTGAAATCGACCGACTGGGGATATTTGCTGTGACCTTTGCCCCGAAGAAAGAAGTGTTTGAAGTCACTACCCAGGGATGTCTGTATAATGCCCGTCTCAGCAAATATATCAGTGTCCGTTTTCCTAAGAAGGCTGCGGACAGAGCCTTCCAGTGTTCAATACAGGTATTGTGCCACTTTAGGGCTTAAAACAGGTCGCAAACTTGTCTTATGTTTAGAAAAGAGCACGCCTTGTAGTAGTTTCTAAATTTTTCAGAAATTCCTTATTTGTTCGTCTTGGTTCTAAAGAGCAAAAAGACTTTTTTTTTTTTTAGTTTTTGGGGCATTTGACTACTTCATTATTTTTCGATTAAATCTGGAAATTATTTCCCATAAAGAAAACTCACATAGTAGAACACAGGAAAAGGCATCAACTGCAAAAGGCCCATTCAAATGTTTATTTTAGTAATTTGATGTACACTTTGGACTTATATATAAATTTGCCATGCCGGTTTTCTGTTTATAAGCATTTATCACAGAATTTAAAGGTATATATTCAGTTGGATTTGGAAAGAGGTATCGAACAGTAGGTTGTGAATTGTAAGAGGACACGATGGTATACCCTCCACATCTGCTTTTATACACGTGCAAAAGTGTGAGAACGTTAAGGTCAACACTTTAGTTCCGTCTCTTATCCTTACTAAATTTACATTGTTTTCTGTTGTAAAAATTTCTGGATATGCATGTATTTGTATCTGATTGCTACTATTTAAGGCAGAAAAGTTGAAAAACGCTTTACAGGCATTTAAACTCCGGAACCACAATAGCATCACACTCGTTCCCACTTTTGTCACGGCTTTTTGATGCAAACATTTAACACTTTGGTTGAACCACCACTCTGTCGTCGTTTCTACGAACTATTATGAAATCACAATCCTGCTTCATTACAAGTGCTGCATGTATTCAGAAGTCCACGTAAATTAATTTCCTATACTAGCTCTTTACTTGTTTTGGGTCTTCATCCGCATTAGAATATAGTTCCCAACTCTCTATATTTAATTTCATATTGGGTCAGTGCATCAGTTCTTGGGCATATAATCAAGTTACTCTCGAATTTCAGATCAACCCAATAGGACCTGAAAAAGTTCAGCTTGCCAGGGAGCTCTACCCTGCAGATACGAGTGATTTACTGCTTGTCTCCGAAATCATAGACCTTACTCCAAACACAGACATCACTTTCAAGCGCGCAGTTTCAGTCAAGCTTCCGCTTCCGGCTGGGTTGGAAATAGAGGATGATAACAGCACCAATGATATAGCTGTGTTACAGAAAACAAGCAACGGGTGGCAAGTTGTTGAGGTCAACTACAAATTCACACGGACAACTGTAACATTTGACGTGAAGGAACTATCCAGGTAAAATTCTGCTAAGTATGTGTCTAACCTACCTATCTCTCTATGTATCGCATATAAAACCATACATATATGTTGCTGGCTGTACCTATTTCCATAAAAATAAAAAAAATGTCCATTACCTAATTCAAACGAAATCAATTAGTTTTTGTCTTTTTCGCAAGCAGTGATAGTATTAACTTCTGACTTTATTTGATACTAAAGTGTGTGATTATTATTTGAAGAAGTTTCAAGGACAAGAGGCTTAGCAAAGCCGAAATCTTAAGTACATTGTATTTATATATTGAAGTTTTAGGATTGGATAAAAAGGCAAACAACGTTTGTAATTTCAAAAAAGAGGTAACTTTGGCCAACATTTGCACTGCATATTACCCATATTAAAGACGAACTTTACGAGTTAGTCAAATATAAATATTTTAGAACGGAGCAGTTGGGTCGACACTTCTTAGTTTTCTTCTTAAAGTTAAGGGATATTGTCTATACTTATAATGGATTCTTGTGATGGTGCTAGATAGATAGATAGATAGATAGATAGATAGATAGATAGATAGATAGATAGATAGATAGATAGATAGATAGATAGATAGATAGATAGATAGATAGATAGATAGGTAGGTAGGTAGGTAGGTAGGTAGGTAGACAGAGAGAGAGAGAGAGAGAGAGAGAGAGAGATAGATAGATAGATAGATTTGGTCCGCGTTTACCTGAAAGAATCTTTATTTCGCGTGATTTTATTTTCAAACACAATTTAAAAAGTTAAAATCGGTCAAAATATTCCACGGATAATTTCCATGATGTTTCAGTCCTTTAAGTTCTTCATGAGAGCGGTAAATAATCAGAACCTATAAACTCAGTCAAGCACATTCTTAATGAACTTTTTGATTGGTGATATTGTTGTAATTTCTTTATTATTGTTTTTTTTTCGGTGCACAAATTCGGCTCGAATATAAAGTATCAACTGGACCGACGTGTGTTTCATTAAAAATTAATAATCAAAATTGTGTAATTATCATAGGAAGGCATACATTTGAGTACGAAATATATTATTTTTTTTGTTGACTTTAATGGCACTTGTAACACATTATTTGCTATATCATACAGAGGTAATTGGAGATAAGTGCCTTTTTCAAGGACACATCGTAGCAACCGATCTGGGCTGACTGTGCTGGTATCGAACCCGCAACCTATGGATTAACAGTACTACGAACTGAATTACCGTGGCTCCCATGTTATATATATATATATATATATATATATATATATATATATATATATATATATATATATATATATATATATATATTACGGACGTTGTAAATAAATATATGTTTTTGGAAAAGTGGATTTTTGACAATTTTATTTTCTTCACTTGTCCTAAAAAGCTGATACGAGGATGTAGTTATCAATAAAATCACCTTTTGCTTACAGATTCTGTATTGCACAGGCAAAGCCCGACCGGAAAAAAGTTCTGTTTAGAGCTATGACCGTCCTGGAAGGCAGAATGGATAAAGAAAGAGGAGAACTACTGATATTTATCAACCTTCAAGAAAAGTTCTGGGTCATGATTCTAGAGTGTTTTTCTCTATCGAGAAAGGAAGAAAGGATAGCGTTGAGAAAAGCAAAAGGATATAAGTATATAGAAAAATCACAAGTAGGTAAAGAGGAACACGATAAGAAAATGTTCAAGAAGTTGGGACAAAACAATACCACAAAACCCCAAAAGGAAGCTTCCTTTGAAATTTATGATTGTATGAAATGGGGAATAGAAGTCACTGATGACATAAAGGTCAGTTTTGAAAGTGATTTCTTGGACAACAATGAGTTGCAATTTTTGAAGTTCCTTCCAGAAAGTTATAGAAGATTCGTCATCGAACCAAAAACGAATGAGGAAAAGGCACTTGTCGGTTGTGTCAACTTTGTCCCAGTGAATGAGAAAGACACTTTGGCTAAAATGGCTTCGACAATAAAATTTAAAGTGGAAATAACTGAAGAGGCAGTGAAAGCCTACTTCAAACCTGAATTCGTTCCGGAAGAGCCTGAGCCAGAAAAACACCGTCCCACAATTGATCTGAGTATGTTTGATGTCAAAGAGGAGAAGAAAGAAGAAACATTGATGCCCAAATTCAAACCAATTCCACCTGCAGTGATGGAGAGATTGATGAAAACAAGCAGAAAGCCTATTGTTTGTGAGTATATGATTGTGTGTTGTTGTTGTTGTTTTGTTTTGTTTTGTTTTTTTTTTGTTTTTTTTTTTTTTTGGGGGGGGGGTCTTCAATATGCGTCGTTCATTTACTGTCGTTAAAATGTGTTTTTAGGAAACTGTTATGATCCGACAATAGTTGACTTTTGGGAACTGATTCTGTTTTGTCATTTATATTATGATTCATCAATAACAAGTATTACCAAATTGAGGAATATGGTACGCGGGCTATTATGTTGATATATCTGAGATTCTTCAACAAAACCAATGAACCCTGATACCTGTGTACATATTTTCCCCCAAATTATTTGCAGTCGTTCAAAGAGTATCAAATATCATCTCTGTCTCTTTTTAACGTAAACTCAAGCATCGAGCACGGAAACGTTGATTTCAGTTGAACGATGTCTACAGCTTAAAAACAGTCTACATATATGATATCTTTTGACGAATTTAAGTACCGTATGTACTCGCGTAAATCAAATACCAAGTGCAAACTGCATTGACCCTAATCTGCCCTAGCATAATGCGCTGGAAGATCTGGGTCTATGCAGTTTGTAAGGTATGATAAGTAGAACAAACAACATAGACTCTGATCTGCCGGCGCATTATGCGACGACAGATCAGGGTCTATGTTGTTTGCATTTGGACCGGCATTATACGCGAATACATACGGTATTATACTGCTCGACCACCGTCATCTGTTGGCTTGGTTTTTGAATGGAATATTTATTAGAGCATTGTCAGCCATGAATGTAGATATGGTGGCTTACACGCAAGGTGTTTGCTTTATATTGACGGAATAGCTCCTCAACACAAAGCATGTTAGATACATGTACCTTTAGATTTGGGATTCTAAAGTTAATAAGGCCCACATGAATTTTGTGATCAAAGTTCACTTCACTTTGGACGATACACAATTAGGGCAATTTTTTTTTTTTATTCAAGAAAGATTCCAAGTACAGTATATATAGTCGCACCTGCCTTAACGGTCAGCTTATTTTAGCAATTATATGTCTTAAACAGTCGTAATTTGAAGATACATACAACTAAAGTTTAGTGGATAAACCAGTATTAAACAGCAGACTTCCTGTTTGCTCGTTGGCAAGCCAGGTTTACATTTGCTGTGTTTAAGACCTAGGGTGGTGTCTCTTAAAGAGGCGATGGGTTGAATCAAAGGAATTCGTCAAATCCAATCAAAAGGAAACGCCATGATTTATACCACTTTATATAAGGTATCAAATGAGGTCATTCAGAAAGAGAAAAAAAAGCAATTTTATTTTGCAATTTGCCTCCTCTTTACAGTGGATAAAGAATCCAAGTGCCTGTCTGGAAAGAGTTTGATGGCGCTGTCGAAACTGGTGCCTGAAGGTCTGACCCTTGCAGTTCATCTAGATCTTCCAGACAGCACGATCACCGGTTTAGGATTTGACGCCATCTCTAACGGTCTGGGGATGGTCGATGTGACCTATAAAATCCTTCTGTACTGGAAAAGGCAGATGAAAGACAAGAAGGATGGAGCTATTGAGGTTCTCTCCATGGCACTAAAAGATATGGGAAGAGCGGATATAGCGAAAGTATTGACCGAGAGACATAAGAGCAATAAAGAACTGACGATTGACTGCTTCGCGCAACCTTCTTGATGTATTTTGTACGTTTATACTCAAAATGTCGGTTCTGGATTAGTCCACTCACTTTTTTTCGCAATTCATCATCATCATCTTCTTGAGAGACTGCAGTAGCATTATATGTTGAGTACAAATATGCATTTAAGATCTTTATGATTGTCGCCAATGTATTACAAACAGAGTTACGGTTATGTCTGTAAAACTAAACTCTCTCACTGCATTGGTTAAGATATGTACGAATTTTTGTAACTACAGCATGCATTTACACAAGCTTGTTATAAATAACATTGATTTTTAATTTAACCCTTTTTATCACTTCATTAGTCAAGAGTTCAGTTAAATAATTCTGGAGACAAAGACATTTAGATATCTTATTATCGAAGAAAGAACCCTGCTTTTTTACTAGTATTTACTTTGCATCGTATTTGCTTGTTGTCAGGGTGCTACCTCACACACACCCCCTTAAATTATGCATTTTTGTTTATCCAATATACGCAATTGTGTAATTTTAACCGATGCTTGATCAGTTCTAAACAGTAACTTCCTCATTTAGAATATCATCGCTTTCAAAATTTAGCTGCATCGAAAGAGCTAAATCGAAGCATGCAAACATTTTTGTGTATGTCTGCTGGTCTTTGATCGGAGCTTGAATGAGCAATTTCCATCCACTGTGAAACTAATTGAGGTAGTTTACACAGAAGTCAAGGCCATAATAGCTGTGATAGAAAGTAAAGACTGATTCATAACTGTGATTTTTTGTTCTTGCTTCTTTAACTTTGATTTGTGCGAGAAGATTTGATCTGTGATCAAAGATCATGTATGTCAGTGTTATATTCTATTGCAAAGTGTTTCTGAAAGGATATATATATATATATATATATATATATATATATATATATATATATATATATATAATACAGTTTGTTATTTATCATGTATGTATAATAATTAATGTTGTTGTCCTTTCAATTTAGAAATGAGAGTACATGCCTGTTTGACTGTGATAAAACATAGATTCAATTCACCTTGTATCAATGTTATATAATTTTGATTCTACATATTCCGTTGTAAGTTGAAATGTTATGTACTCCCTTAAGCAACATGCAGAAACCGTATATAAATTTCAAACGGTTGCAAGTCTTTCAGTCACCTACAAGTAAACTATGAATTAAAGATTATATATCTGTCAGTATACAGTATATGTCATACCTATATTCTGCATTTATATTCTCAATATGCTTTCATCAACGATCTGTAGAAATTTTGTTGAAAAAAAGAAGTAATTAAAGATCCAATGAAATATATGGAAGATGCATGCAAGCTGTGTATGATAGCAATTTCTTTTTGATGTAAAAGGGAGAAACAAATGACAATTCGGTTATTTTGCCTCTTTTCTGCATCACTGATGTAATTGGTGAAAATATTGGAAAGAAACGTAATGGCAATAACATTATTTTCTGTAAAATGACAAGGAAGGCAAAACCGTACTTGGAGTCTTTTATTGTAATGGTTTGTAGGTTGTAAACCATTTATGTTTGATTCGGTACACTAGATATGAGGTTGCGTTAGTTCTCATATTCTTGTGATCTTTATAAATGATATCTTAAATAACAGAAACCTTTAAATTTGATCATGCCACTATACTACCATGAAATTTTAATGCATCTTATTTTGTATCTTATTCATTAATCGTTATCTAACGATATCTTATAGGCCTTCAAGGTCCAGTTTAAGAATGGAGAAATATGTCACCTTCTATATAGAGAATTCAAAATTTGAATGGATGCGTTACTATGAATTCACTATTTTTCGCAGGGTACCATTTTTTCCTGGATTTACTGAACAGAACAATAATCTTTATGTATAAACCACAGGACTCCTGACCCAATCCATGAATTCAAGTATCAAGGAAAATGTCATTTATGCAAAACGCAAACATTGATACCTTCACAAATGATATTATTCAGTTATATGCTTTAAGTTGCAAAGATATGTGTGTTTGTGTTCCCTACTCCTGGATAATACACAGAAGGACATATGAAATGCCATATTATCATCCTCCTGTTTAATATTTGCAGTATCTATACCTCAGCAAATTTAGTCCATGTCCAAAGATTATTGCATTTAATTTCAGAAAAATGTTCGGAATTGTGTCCTTTATGTTTTTTTAGAGAGGCTTTCAAACTTGTCTTGGATTTTTCTTTTAATGCAATGTTATTAGTATCTATTGAGAGAGAATTTTCAAATTAAGCACTATGCATTTTATAAATGGACGGGATTGTATTTCCCTTGTCAGGAGAGATAATCCTGTGAATTGAACATACGAGGTTACAGCTTTCAGAGTTACTTCCCTTGAAATCACTCTCCGTGATCTTGTGGGTTATCTACCCTTAACCAAGGTATTGTTAATTGCGTGGTTTATAAGTGACCCGGTAAGGAATGATACCGAATCAGTAGAAAACTTAAAAGATGGCGGACACGTATTTCAGGGGAGCTAATTCTGACTGCAACTGAAAACTGTTTAAATATAGAAGATAAAACATTTGAATACTGAACATATAACCAAACAAGGTGCACGAAAAATGAGTCCTCTAATTCATGTCATCCAATCATATGAGAGCATTTTGAATTCTATAAGATCATCCAATCATATGAGGGCATTTTGAATGCTATAAGATCGTAAGTGGTCAACAATCGGTGCTCATATGCGCATGTTTGCATCATGTGTACATTGATTAAAACAAGTATCAGTAATACCTACGATCAGTTTTTGTTTTTCGGTTTCAAGGACAAAAATATTTACATATTTCTATCTTCAAATTGCTTAACATATTCAATAATTAGATTCTAACGGTATTCATAGATGAGAAATTGTGTATTACATAGCGACCATGCTTCTCTCGTTTCCTTAATCATATAAATACTATTTCGTACCAGTGTTCTTATAAAGTAGCCGAAACGTTTATCGAATTTAAAAAAGAAACAAAATTTTCGCTAATTAAGTACACTTTACATTAATGCTTGTACAATATTAGCTAAATGTCTTGTTATATTATGTTTGTGACGGAATAAAATGATATATCGATCCTAATTATCTTTATTTTGGGGTCTCCAGAGATGCTTTTTAATGACAAACTACACATGATCAGGAATTCTTTAAATTTCCGTCTTTCTTCCCTTTTGCTTACCAATGTGCATTTCATACTGAGCGTTAAGCACGTTCATTTACACAGTATTTGCTTGCTGTGATCTTTCTCACTATTTTAGTAGATTATCTAAATGGTTTCCAATTTTATGACAAAAACCTTTAAGAGATTGTTTCACAATAAAATGTATATATACTTGAAGTGGCTTTTCTTGTTCCTTTCAATGGTGTTCTGGCCGCTAGATTTTACTTTTAAACAAAACAAAATCATGTTCAGAATAGTATTTATCTCAAATTCTGACTTTCCATTGACTAATATCAAATCATTGACCAATGATTCTGACTTTCCATTGACTAATATCAAATCATTGACCAATGTGACGTTAAAAGTTTGAGCTGCGTCTGATTTTGACTTCCCATTGACTAATCTCAAATTACTAACCAATTAGACATTAAGAGTTGGAACTGAGCCTGACGTTCCATTGGCAAACCTCAGACCACTGACCAGTTAGACGTTGTTTGACCAGAACCTGATGCCCAGTTGGCTAACTTCAAATCACTCAGCAGTTAGACCTTTAAGTTTGAGCTGAGTCTTCAAAATCACTCAGCAGTTAGACCTTTAAGTTTGAACTGAGTCTTCAAATCACTCAGCAGTTAGACCTTTAAGTTTGAGCTGAGTCTTCAAAATCACTCAGCAGTTAGACCTTTAAGTTTGAGCTGAGTCTTCAAATCACTCAGCAGTTAGACCTTTAAGTTTGAACTGAGTCTTCAAATCACTCAGCAGTTAGTCCTTTAAGTTTGAACTGAGTTTGAGAATGAGAATGTTCTCATAATCTTCCGACTGATGTAATTATTTTATTAAAATAACACAGCTAAAGAGTTTGTATAGCACAAAGGCATCAGTATTAATCTCAAAATGCCCTTTTAAGACCAAGGTTGCACTTTGTAAGGGGAGGATTTTACATAGGACCAATCTCAAATTAGCTGCCATCAAGGAAACGTTTCCAAGGTTGCTTCTTATTGGGATCTGATTGATTGCTAGGCCTAGGTTTTTGCCTGACACACTTTTACAATAGCTGAAAGCTAAAGTTTTACACCTGCACGCTCACCAATTAATGTTTATCGACTCTGTGTGTGTGTGTGTGTGTGTGTGTGTGTGTGTGTGTGTGTGTGTCGGTGTTGTTGGTGGAAGGGGGTGGCTAATTAGTCACTACGAGATTAGCCAATAGGTAGTATGTCTTTTTACACCTTGTTTGATACAATCAGTATATTATAAATATATTGCACTTACCCTTTTTAGTCTAGTTCGAGTTTCCTCTTACCTTTCCCACGCCTTATGAGATATTTGGACAGTTGTGTTGGTGTGGAAGGTCAGAGTGTAAAATATGGAATTTGCCGGAACCGCGAGGCAGTGGAATAAGGCAGCATCTTACTACCGGGCCTTGCAAAGTAAAACGACCTTAAATCGAACCCTAACTACATGAAAGCAATAGAAATATGACTTGTGTTCTCGGCTATAATAATTAAAACAATATTTCGTCTCTTTAAATACGCCTACACTCGAGTCAAAATTTACAATATCTTGATACTGGACCTCCTGAGCGTGCATTTCTCACATTGGTTGCTCAAGAAATCTAAAATCTCCCTGCCAACATTTTCCTTTACGTCAGAGGTCAAACGATTACGTGATACAAACAACATGATGGGAAAAGGCCGATGACAATTCGATTGCGTTCGAATAAGTAGGTCACAAGATATGGCGATCGTGTAACAAAACAATGCTCAATGGCTGAGTATAATCTGTTTGTATATACTGGATAATCGGTTCATATGTCAGCTTATTAAGTGACAAATTATGTTTTAATTGCTATGTCTGAGAAGATAAATCATATTTATATCGATTTCATGCAGGTAGTGCTCAATGTAAGATCGCGTTACCTTGTTAAGCGCAGTAGTAAGAGACTAGCCCATACCGCTACCGTGTGATTTTGGCAAATTCCATGTTTTGATAGGGACACCGCCCTGACTTACTATCCCCAACATAACTGACGAAATATCAAACACAGGGTGGGAAAGGTCAGACGATACTCTATTTTAAGCGATGCTAGTTGGTTTTAAAACTCGGCCTTTGGTGCAATAACGAACTGATGGAATTTATAAATATCGAATATTTTTCAGTTTATTTTAAGATTTCATTTTATTTCTAACCATACTTAGTTCATTTAAAATTGTCGATGGTACAATTTTTTTAAAACGAAAATTTAGAACTTTCATTTTTTGGGGTGGGTGGGGGGGTTTACTTTTTTAGTATGAGACAGTGTCATGTTACAGATTCTCAATACCACTAGAAGTTCCCCCACACAGCCTGCCTTAAAGAAAGTTATCTTTACCTATTTCTGACTGTAGCCATTAAGGTAAATGCTGACGTCTCCTTAAATCTCGTATAATCACGAGATAACGAGACTTTTTGCATTCAACAGATTTAATTCTCTGACGAAATCGGTATGGGGGGAGGAGGTGCAAGTGGGGGATAATTTGTCTAAGAGAAGAAATAATGATAGTAGGTCATAAAAGTCATATTTATTTCTCATTTTATTTTTAAAAAAGTACATAAGAATATTTACAATGTTATTTTAAAATTAAAATAAAGTACCAATTTAGCATACATTTTCTTACCTTAATTTTGATATAGTCTTTAACACATAAACCTCAAATATTTGAATTTCTTATTTATATGAAAAAGATTAAAAATTACTTGCGTAATAGTGTATATAATAGCAAAGAAAGAAAAAAGAACTTAAGAGATTTCAGTTGATGCTAGAACTCAGACGTGCCATTCAGTAGGGGGTTAGCGTGCTGGACTCCTATACATGAGTACCGGGTTCGATTCCCAGACCAAGCTGGGTCAGCTGCCGTGTTGTGTCCTTACTCAAGACACTTTACTCTCGATGCCCAGTAAAAACTCACTAAAGCAACTAGGCAAAACACTTAAAAAAGCGGGCTTAGTCCAACCAAAAGCAGGCATTTTGTGCGTCTCTGATACACACCAAATAATGTTTAGGCAAAGTAACTTAAAGTGGACTTTCCCCAGACAAACCAAAATATTGTTGTGGGTCTAAGGTACACACCGATAAACTGGTAGGTGCAGTAGCTCAGTGTTTAGCTTGCTGAACTCATATTTAAGAGTACAGGGTTCCATTCCCAGACCAGGCCTGGTTGGTTGCCTTTTTGTGTCCCCAGGCAAGATACTTTACTCTCATTGCCCAACAAAAACTCACTAAAGCAGCTATTCAAATTGTTGGTGTGCATCTCTGGTACACACCCATAAACTGAGAGGTGCAGTAGCTCTGTGTTTAGCAGGCTGGACTCATCCTCAGGAGTACAGGGTTACATTCCCAGACCAAACCCGGTAGATTGCCTTGTTCTGTCCTTAAGCAAGACACTTTACTATCATTGTCCAGCAAAAACAAACCAAAGCCACTAGTTATGATAGAAAATATATATTTTTTTTTTTTTTTTTTTTTGTCTTTTTTTGCAAATATGCTGCACAATTATATCGGCAGAGCTTTACTTTCAAGCAAGTATGTCTTGGAATGGTCATTCGCAGAATTTTCGATGAAAGGTTTGATTCCCAATTACAGACAATGCGTGCGCAGCTTTGCTGGACGAGGTTTATGAATGTTGCCGTATCCATTTATCAACATCGGATTTGACGCGGCATTGGTACCCCGGATGTGTTGTTGTACTCGTTCTTTTTCAGGGCTGAACTCAAAATGAATGATTAAATTCCGCATCGTTTGTGTATTGCCTGAAAGCATGCAATCCTTTTACGTTATCCAGTAGCACCTATGCCGCTAATATGTCTCATTCACTCAATGCGATAAAAATAACGACACACACAAAGTGGATTTTCAACCCGTCTTCTCCACAGTAACCGGTGTGTATTCTCACTTCCGAACCGATCAAAATACGGCTCAGAATCAATGTAATTTCATGTATTTACATGCTAAACATCTGGTAGTTGCTTTATTTAATTAATAATAATAATAATTAACAACAACAATTCAGAAGCGGATGGGTGGGGGGGGGGGCGGAGCTAGCAACCCCACTCCACCCCACCCCCGAAAATAAATAAAAAAAATAAAAAAATTAAAATGAGGCGAAGCAACCGGAACGTTTCTTAGAGCAAGTGTTCTTTACAGTTAGATGGCTAAAATTATGCCCTGAAAACGCTTAAAATGCAGAAGCTTCCCCTAAATTATATTTCTGGATCAGTCCTGCAATTTATGATAAAATGAGGTACGCTTTTGATTGTGATATACTCGTTTAAAGTGCCCATTTTGGAGGATAATTACCATGCCGTTATTAGATCCTGGGCACAGTTTCTTTTGCTAGAAGTGTGCGACAAAGTAAAAATATTTGCCACAAGCCAAAAAAATTATTTCAATACCTTTTTACAACATTATGCTACAACCAATACACAACCATATAACCCTTTAATTTTAATGTAATAAAAATACAGAACTTATTCAATAATAAAAAAAAAATATTGGTTCTTGATTTTTTTGTGACAAAAATTAACTCTGCAATGATATAGAAGAGGAAACTTTTAAAAATATGTCAGGTTGAAAGTGTAAACATCATGGAAACGAATGGAATACATTTTCTTTGCTTAAACAATTGAGGAAGATGGTAGTAATTAAGTGTGCTTAAATCTTGTAATATTTACTTGTGTTCTGATTATAACCAATAATTGGAATATCACGATTTAAAAAATACATGCAGTTCTTGTCTTATCTTCACATTAATGGACAAAAAAGAATAATGTGTCCTTGAACAACATATGCAGTGAAATGTTTGGATGACAGACAATATCAACACACACTATTTGATTCAACATATGAAAATGGAATTCTCAGCATAGGAAATGGAACTTTCAATCACTGCTGTGTAATTCAACAGATAACATTTAAAACCTTGACATAGGAAATGAAACTTTCAATCACTGCTGTGTAATTCAACAGATAACATTTAAAACCTTGACATAGGAAATAGAAATTTCAATCACGGCTGTGTAATTCAACAGATAACATTTAAAACCTTGACATAGGAAATAAAACTTTCAATCGCTGCTGTGGAATTCAACAGATAACATTTAAAACCTTGACATAGGAAATGGAACTTTCAATCACTGCTGTGTAATTCAACAGATAACATTTAAAACCTTGACATAGGAAATGGAACTTTCAATCACTGCTGTGTAATTCAACAGATAACATTTAAAACATTGACATAGGAAATGGAACTTTCAACCACCGCCGTGTAATTGAACAGATAGAAGTAAAAACTCGACATACGAAATGAAACTTTCAGTACAAGCAATTTGATTCAACGTGTGAAACTGGAATTCTCGACATACAACATTGAAATTTCAACCACAGCTGTGTAAGTCAACGATACAATTTCAAAACTGGGCATATGAAATGAAACTTTCAAAACCAACAATTTGATTCAATATGTGAAACTGGAATTCTCGACATACAACATTGAAATTTCAACCACAGCTGTGTAATTCAACGATACAATTTCAAAACTGGGCATATGAAATGAAACTTTCAAAACCAACAATTTGATTCAATATGTGAAACTGGAATTCTCGACATACAACATTGAAATTTCAACCACATCTGTGTAATTCAACGATACAATTTCAAAACTGGGCATATGAAATGAAACTTTCAAAACCAACAATTTGATTCAATATGTGAAATTGGAATTCTCGACATACAACATTGAAATTTCAACCAGCGATAAAATCTAAACACTCGACATAGAAAATGGAACATACAACCACCGCTATTTAAATCAACAGATAAAATTGAAAAACTCGACATATGAAATAGAACTTTCAACACCAACAATTAGATTCAACGTGTGAAATTGGAATTCTCGACATGTGAGATTGAAATTTCAACTGCTACTTTCTCGTTGGACCAAATTTTGTCCCCTACGGCGCCTCATATTATTCCTCAGAAATGACAGATACTGTGCTGAACGATTCGTTAAAGTGGTTATTTCTCAACAGATCTTTGAAGTTGACTTTCCTGCGAGACGCTCTTGTACAGCAACGTTTTTCATCTGTTAGTCGGGAGTGCACGCCATCCCTGAAAAAGATTAAGTAAAGTCAACTTACCACATCGGTGCCTTCATTAGAGAAACTTTAAATTGCATATGAACATTTTAAAAGTTCTTTTTAGTTTCTTGCACGAATAGCGATCATACAGTTTGTTCTGGTCTTAACGTTCGCCTAATCCTCGGGTACGTTGAAACCATCGCCCTTCGGGCTCGGACTTCAATGACCCCTTCCTGATTGGGTGCACCAGAGAAAATATGCATGATCCCTATATTATGTTTCACAACATGTTAAATCAAAGTAAAATATATACAGTGTGTTAAATTCGGGTCATATAAACGCAAAAATATAAATTTCATGTTTTTTTCTTACCACCATGCAGCACTCTCTGCTATACGTTAATTGTTCTTTAAGAGTTGATAGTAATAACTGTTGGAGGCCACAAACACTTCGAGAAATAAATCATTCATTCAACACAACACACATCATGCTCCTTTTATGACCATATATCATTAATTCTTTCAACTTGATTTGGCCGATCATAATAACTTGTCTTTCAAAGTAACCCAAAGGAGAGATAATTTATTACAAGTTTTTTTGTTTTTTTTTCATAAAAAAGTTAAATAATTACTATTTAAGACAACATGCAAATTTTTAAGTGTCGCATCGAAACGGTGTGGGTTCATTCTGCAGTGTGACATGTCGATAGATAGTGCGGTCTAATTGTAACTGTAGGTCACTACGACGGATGTCTTTCGAATGTGGGTAAATTCACTTGTTATCAAATACTTGTCTGAAAATCGAACCTAACAAATTCGCGAGTTATGAGCACGTTCTAACCATTTGAGCTCGTAAAAATGTATAAAGGGAAATGACTCTTGTAAAACAGGACTTTAAGACAATTTATACAAGGACTTTGCGCTTCAGATACTTGGTGATTTTTGAAGTGTTGTTATTATTATTATTATTATTATTATTATTATTATAAAGCGCGAAGATATTTGTGAATCAGTCATTCCGTACGGACGGACATATGTCAGTTAAGAAAAAAAAAAAATACACGAAATACAGGTACATACTTATATGATAAATACGCGTGTACATAGGTAATTGTTTCTTAACTTTTTGTCGTTTTCTGTGGATGAAATGTCAAACTTCTCTCGCTGCACCAAGTACGAGCATTAGAGGCCAACGCTTTATTCAGTGCAGGGCAGAATCTTTAACAATCAGCTGTTTCCGCGGCATGGAGTCATGTAGAAAGGTTTTTGGATGTTTATTGATGAAAAGAAAGGCTGATTCGCCGCATTATATTTGAGCTATAGTCGCCCGAGAGTTATGCGTATGTACGTTATTGTCTGTTGAATGGATATGTGTAAGTTTTTCAATCCTCTTGAGATTCTGAGGCGAGAAAAAGATGCGAGACAACAGTCGAATAGGTCTCTGACTTGCATTACTTGTGTATATTTATAGCATAGATAATGGTGTTTCTTTTTTTTTTTTTTCTTAACTTTTCGTCTGGACGAAACGTGAATCTCGTGTTGGTAGTACTGATCGGCTATTAGTTATCGCGATTTTTTTTAACGATAAATCACGAATCGCTCAATATGTATTATGGAAAGAATTCTCATTATATCTAGGAGAAAACAAACTTGGTTTAAACTCTATTGTTTTAGTTCTGTCTGGGTGTGTTTCCTTCACAAAGTTTGGTAATAGATAGTCCGCGAGAGTGACATACTTTCTGTACCGGAAGGCCCTGTAAGAGTTATTGTCATTTAAATTATATTCTATATTTTCTTGAAAATTTTTAAGATAGTACATGTAGCATGTCCCCACTCGACCAACTAGCACATAGCTTACATTGAACAAATATTTTCAGATAAAGTATGAACAATTTGTAATTTTACATAAGGCAATGCATGACAATATGAAAAATGATTAAATTTAGGGTACAGTGACTAAACGTCGACAATAAATTAAAACCTGGTTCCGCTTTCATTAAACGTCTCAACTTTGAGTGAAAAGTATGTACCTATGTAGCGTTTTACGGTACCTCATGATAAACCCTTCTAAATAAATGTAAACATGAAAAGTACAAAAGGATAAAATATAAAACGTAAAAGATGTTAAATTTCTCTAAAATGTATATAAAATAAAAGATAAACGTAACACATTTAAAATCCTCAAAACATACAACTCGGTTCAAATTTGTGCAGGCTGATTATTTGTAAACACTGATAAGAAAACTAAGTCATAACCTATGTTGTGAAACAAGTTGGTTATTTTCGGGTTTACCACGTGATTATTAGTTTTATATGTAAATGTATGGACAATTAAGTGTCAAAGAAGACAACAAAAAGAGAAGTAGACGAGGTGAGGAACAGAACCAACTGATTAACCACAAATAATGAGAAACACTAATATAATAAAGCATTTACTTTTAATATATTACAATTTAAAGGAGGAAAATGTAACCTCAGTAGTATAGGACATCACTATAGGGATGGGGGGATCCTATGTTAAAAAGGGTCTGTGAATTATAGGGACAAACGTGGAATTAACATTAGGCAGTCATTTCTTTTTTGTGCTGGTGCATTATAAGGACAATGGGAAATTAACATTAGGCGACCATTTTTGTGGGATTCTGGGAACAAGGGGAAACCCTATGTTAGAAATGTCCATAGGTTTTATCTTTATAAATCCTCATCAGTGTCGGTGACATATGTTACAAATTTACCAACCTAGCACTGACTGTCTGTATTGTTGCCCAAGAGAGAGAGAGAGAGAGAGAGAGAGAGAGAGAGAGAGAGAGAGAGAGAGATTAAGAGGGGAGTTAGAATTTTGGCTATCCTATATTTATTTAAGATTCTCACTAATATCTATATCTATATTACTGGCAGCAAGTTGTATTTCAGCCATATTGAGTATCATGTCAGGCAAATTCTCATTTATCAGTTTCAGAAAACCAATGTTATTTTGCTACATTGTTGAGTGAACGCAGAATTTGGTGACAGCCAGATCTGGTTTTTAAATTTGTGACAATTATGTCAGCCTACAATGACTTTACCTTGGCTTAGTTTACCTTTTGTTGTCCTAGATTTAAGACGAGGAGTGAAAATATTACCCGTGAACTGTTTTTGATACTAGCGGTTTTTTGTGTTTATTTTCTTTTTTGCTACATGTTTAAATCTAACGAATTTGACCTGTATGAAGTTAAGAATTTGTTTAAAAGTTGCAACACTTTATATTCCAGTTTTTGAAAACGGCAAAACAAAACTCTACATTTAATATGATGAGTGAAATGTACCTAGGAACAAACGCACAACAGTTATACATTTTGTTTTAGAAAACTGTGGATTCTCACAAAATAGTACGATTATCAGATCATCAAAGTGTTAGTCGATTCTTGGAAAGAATCTGAGACATAATTATGAACGAAAAGTATCTGACAGCTCTAAAAGGACAGAGGTTGAATAAGACTGAAGACAGAAAGCATTTTTAAAAAAATGTTTTTCGACAAGCCTCTTCTGCCAACACGTTATAAAACTTGCCATGCCACGATTTCTGTCATCACATAGGCCCCCTCTACCTGAGAGAATACACTCGTGGAGTTTAACTCTGTAAAGTTGGAAGAGCTACAACAGATGACACTTCTGGTCAGAGATTTACAAAGAGTCATTCGAAAACACATTTCCACCAAGACTTCTGGAGAAATTCCAGGCTACTCCTCTCAAGATAAAAGTCAAAATACTTCTTATGGCTGTCACAACGTCAAGAAAATGAACCTCTACGACAGGAGAAAAGAGAGACAAACAACAATATACCTGTTATCATTGTAAAGAAAAAGGTAACTGGTCTATAGAGTGTCCCAATAAAGTGAAAAAAGAGATAAAGGAAGAAATTTCAGAAGCAGAAGAAGTAGAATAAACAGAAGAACGCATTGCAGCAAAGTAAGTTCAAGCAAGACAAGCAGAAGAAACCTGTAGCGTACTAACGGGAGGTGATGAGACGGGGTGTTTGTCCTTTGGGCCATCATCGTCGCCCCGAGCGCCATTTACCCTTAGTAAGCCATGGGAAGAAACATCCGAAGAACACATTCCAGTGAAGAAATTCAAAAAGAAAAACAGTAAAAGAAGAAGAAAAATGGCCTTTTGTGATGTGTCCTGAAATTTTAATCTGATTCTTATTCATGAGAATATACCAAAAATGTGATATTCAAACACACTTTAAGGGACAGGAAACATGATTTTCTTAACAAGTACAAAGATTCGAATGTGATATATTGCAAAATTGATTGCCCGCAAGGCTGGTTTTCATCGAGCTTCTCAATCACTTTCTCTTTCATTTATTTTGTCAAAATAGTTTTCCAAAATTGTCTCGTCGGGTCTGTTAACTTTACATATTTTATTACCTGTGTGGGCATATATCTTACTCATCAAGGTAAAGAAATGCACAAAATCTTGTTACAAATCAGTTTCAAGCAAGAATCCTGGCGTGCATTCTGTTTTTGTAGCTCACTGCCTAGAGCATCACACTCATAATTCAATTGTAGAGTGTTTGAGGCCAGGCTAGGGCAGTTCAGGTCGGCTGTCTCGATGTGTTCTTCAGAAAGTCACTTAGCTCCAATTTTCTTGGCATGATATACCCATGATATACCCAAGTATTGTATTAATAGTGCCGGTAATGTTTATAGAAAGCTCCTCTTTTGCCTTTTCTTTCACTAACTGTGTGCTAGTATTACTTGGATTGTAGGAATTATGAGGGTGTTATGGGAATAGTTATTTTGTTTAGAAGGGGGATAGTAGGGAAAATATAGAGAGGAAACGGGTTTTACTTTGATTATAAATGGATTCAAATAATATTTTATATCCCTTCTTTTACATTCTACCCTGTGTGGACAGTAAATGAGTGAGTGTTGCTCACTCCTAAAGGTGTGCTGAATAATAAATATGAGGTGTTGATACTATAAAATATTCAAAATGGAGGCTTATTGCAGATAGACTATCTACAGGTCTATATAATTCAAATAGAAAAAATCCTTGTACTTTCCAGGTTCTAAAAATACATTATAGGGTTGTGGAATATGGGACAGAGTGTCATTTTTGGGTCTAGGCTGCCATATTTGAAACCAAATAGTATACCCCCAATGTTAAATTCCCATTAGAGGCTCAACAGACCGATAATGTTACAATGTTACATTTCCTGCCAAACGGACACATAATGTTACATTTCCTGCCAAACAGACCCATGATGTAACAATGTTACATTTCCTGCCAAACAGTCACATGATGTTACAATGTTACATTTCTTATACATAAGTATCATTTTATTTTCCTCTCTCTCTCTCTCTCTCTCTCTCTCTCTTTGGTCAGAAATGTACGGTGTCATTCGAAAAACTCTTTTCAGGACCACCCAATTCTCTTAAAAACAGAGCTACTACTCAATCATTGCTAGTTAGTGTGTTTTATGTTTGTTTATGTCATAATGACTTACCTTAGTAGTCCAAATCAGCCGTAGTCAAAATGTCTACGTGAAATAAAATCTAGAACCGTTGTGGTAGATTTCACTCATCATATTAAATGTAGAGTTCAGTTTTGTGGTTTTCAAAAACTAGAATATAAAGTATTGTAACCTTATAAATAATATTAACTTCATACATGCCAAATTTGTTAGCTTGAAAAATGTAGCAAAGACAACTCCAGGTAATATTTTCACTCTTCGTTTTAAATTTAGGACAACAAAATGGAACTTAAAGCAAGGTCATGCCGTTGTAGGCGTGCAGAATTGTAACAAATTTAAGAACGAAAAATCTTGCTCAAGCCATTGCGTTTATTCGACAATGTAGCAAAATAACACTGGTCTTCCGAAACTGACGAATGAGAACTTGCCTGAATTGATACTCGATATGCTTGAAGTACAGCTTGCTGTCTTAAATTTAGGACTGTAAAATAGAAGGAATAATGTAATATAGCTGTATCCACGCAATTCAATAATGTGCAATTGCAAGAATAGGATTCCAAAAGTGTGTGTGTGTGTGTGTGTTTGTGTGTGTGTGTGTAACATTTGTAACTGAGAACATTTGCCTGACTTGATACTCAATATGTTTGAAATACTACTTGCTACCAGTAACATAATTAGAATGTTTAAGTGATAATCTTAAATTTAGGATAGCCACAATTTTACTCCCTCCTTCAACGGGCTACAATACAGACAGTCAGTGCAAGGGTTGGTAAATTTGTAACATTTGTCACAGACACTGATGAGGATTTATAAAGGATAAAACATATGGACATTTCTAACATAGGATTTCCCCTTGTCCCCAGAATCCCCAAAAAATGGTGGCTTAATGTTAATTTCCCATTGTCCCTATAATGCCCAGAGAACAAAATGGCGTTAGTGTTAGTTTTGCGTTTTTCTCTGTAATCCGCAGACCCATTTTAACATAGGACCCACACCCCACCCCCACCCCACCCAACATTGTCCCGATAGTGACGTCCTATACTACTAATCTCTGATCGGTTAACTTCGACTAAACAGGTTATTCAACGATTTAAGAAAATATCGCAATGTCTTAGTCTCTCATCCTATAACTTTATTTCTTCATCTGATACAGAGATTTATTATGGCATAAACTAAAAATAGCTAAAGGTATGTCAAAGTCAGGTGGTGAATTTCACGAGTCTTGATTTTTAAATGATACTACACTGATGGGGAATACCTACAACGTTTTTCCCTTCAGATGCAAAATCGAATGAAATTCTAGTATCTGTATATTATATAAAGTTTAGACATAGTCTATTGACTTCTTGTTTCAAGCAATATGTACCACATTATCCAAACTGTGCTTTGTGAAAAAAGAAATTTGTGATTGGAGTAAATATATAAACACAAATATAATTGTTTATCGTATGAAAACGATTTTTCCTTATTTAGAAAGGGGGCCTGAAAATCAAATATATAATTTCTAAATCTGGTAAGGTATATATTGTTCAGACAATATGTAATTCTAAGTGGTTTATAAAGGTTACAAGTTTCACTTGAGTGCGACGTCGAGACAGGTAAAGATAGGAGAGGCTTTTGAGATATGTGATGGCAGGTGCGAGATTTTACTCGACTGTGCTGCAGATAAAGGTATCAGACTTTCCCGTATGAAACTTAAAACCGGGATAAAGAATTGGATGCTTAAAGAAATCTTAAAGAGGTTGCCAATTGGCATTTGAGGATTTTATATGTGTCTATGAAAGAAATCTTAAAGAGGTTGCCAATTGGCATTAGAGGATTTTATATGTGTCTATGAAAGAAATCTTCAAGAGGTTGCCAATTGGCATTAGAGGCTTTTATATGTATCTATGAAAGATTATTGACTTAAAATCACGTCAAAGCGTTACTGTGTTACCTGCATTTTAGACACAATACCTTTATATCCTTGGAATATAGGGAATGCTAGAACAAAGGTAGATTATAAGGGTTGATTTTTAGAAAAGGAAGGGGACATTATGTTGTTATCTCCAAAAATTGATACCTCTAGTTAATAAAAGAATTATTTGCGTGTGTTTACCAAAGTAAAGAAAGAAATTGAAAGCTAAGTTTATCACAGCCGAATAATAGAAAATATTTAGTATTTGATGTGTTAATAAGTTCTTATCTCGCCTAAATCTGAGACATTTTGATTTTTTAAAAATAAAACAAGCAAAAATGTAGCAGAAAATTTAATAGAAGATGACTTTTATTGACGGGATTTTATACCATTATATACCGTCACCCGTATTTGGACTTTATACCATTATATACCGTCACCCGTATTAGGACTTTATACCATTATATACCGACACCCGTATTAGGACTTTACACCATTATATACCGTCACCCGTATTAGGACTTTATACCATTATATGCCGACACCCGTATTTGGACTTTATACCATTATATACCTTCACCCGTATTTGGACTTTATACCAATATATGCCGACACCCGTATTTGGACTTTATACCATTATATACCGTCACCAGTATTAGGACTTTATACCATTATATGCCGACACCCGTATTTGGACTTTATACCAATATATGCCGACACCCGTATAAGCGGTTTATGCAATACATGCCCTAAAAATTTATGGAATTTCAGCTTCTGTTATCTATATTAGACTCGGATTTATTTAGAATTGTACTTTTTTAAAATTTATTTATTTATTTATTTTCATGCATATTAAGTTAAAGTATTTCAGTGACTATAATTTTAAACTGTTTGACATAGTGCCGTTTTTATTTATATTTTATTTCCATATATCTCTATCGTATTACTACGACGATATGTCCCTTGCACATGCGTAATGACATTTTTACATATTTTAGTAGGGAGAGCCGCGGTGGCTTAGTGGTGAAGGAGTTAAACTCGTGAAGAGAAGTGTGCGGGTTGGATTCCCACCATCAGATCAACTCAGGTCGGCTACCGTTTGTGTGTCCTTAGGCAAAGCACATTTTCTCCACTTTCCTTGGCACAATGTAACCTTCATGTGTTGCAGTGCACTAAACCACAAACCAATACCGAACACACTTCTTTGTGGATTTTGTGATGCAAACACTTCTATATCCATTGCAGGATCATAAGCGTAAGAAACTAATGAAAATGACTTTGTCCCATGTTTCCCTTTTCAGTCGGCACGTATATAGATAGATAAGAAAGGGGAAGTGATAATTGCATGCTGTAGCTGTAGAAGTCCCATGCTAAAATTAGACCCTGCAGATAAAGCAAGCCGTAGGTCAAAATCTTGAAACAGGAGCGGTGCTAAGTCAGAATTCTGTTATCCATTGTCTCGTTGAAAGGATCTATTCACCCTAAGATGGATCTGAAATATCTAATAGCGGCCATTGTTCTTGGAGGTATGTTTCAGTCCACGTATCCATTTGAATCTATTTTGAAAGGGGCTTTACAGTCAGCTAATGTCGGCAAAGTTTTCTTAATATTAAGAAAAAATTACTAGTACTTGTCATCAATATGCTACCTTTTATTGGACTGGAATAAGATTTTTACATCCACTTTCTTTTTCGACAAATGATAGTTGGAACTTGCTGATCTCGAACTCAACTAGTAACTCAATGCGATTGTAACAGTGATCATTTAATTAAATGGCTATAAACAATGTACAGTACAATATACCTTTAACAGATCATAACACAGATGGCAGTTATAACAATAAAATAAAAACCTTTAACAGATCATAACACAGATTGCAGTTATAATAATAAAATAAAAACCTTTAATAGATCATAACACAGATGGCAGTTATAATAATAAAATACAAATCATGTCCAATACGACGATATTGTTTTTACTGAAGTCCGTATTTACCGAGTTTTCATTAACACAAGCGTCATACATCATAATAAGAACAATTCCGAAACAAGATCACTCATATGTATAAATTCCTTTCTTTAAACACCACATTCAGTACACGAGAGCAATGGCACAGTCTGTCCAGTCTTATCACGTGCAATATTTGTTTCATTTAATCCTTATTGGGTTACAATATGAACCTGAATACCTCGAAAATGCTATTGCTGAATATTTTACCTTATAATGTTAAGTCTTTGTAGAATTGTCACTTTTGTAAACCATTACAATAGTCCCTGACACTTCAAGTAACGCCCATGTTCCTAAAAGTCGCGGGTTCGATACCAGCCGCAATACAGCCCCGGTCGGCTGTATCTGTGTGTCTTTGGGAAAGGCACTTAGATCCCATTTCCTCGGCATGGCATAACCAATAATATGTTAAAAGTACCGTTAAAACCAACCCCCCAAAATATAAAATAAAAGCTTTTGCCTCTTTCATTTATCAACGTACATATTTCCAGGGACTTTGAGAAAATGTACTTTCTTTGCATGACTAATTAAAGAAGAGCATTATTTGTCTCTTGTAATACTGACATTTTTCTGTCCTTAAAATACTGACATTTCTTTCTCCTTAAAATACTGACATTTCTCTCTCCTTAAAATACTGACATTTCTCTCTCCTTAAAATACTGACATTTCTCTCCTTAAAATAGATATTTTACATATATCAAGTACATATTTAATTCTCGTTGCTGTCTTTAGCGTATTATATATGAGTTTGTATCATGTACATATTGAATTAAATTAAACTAATATAAGGTAATTTTATACTGGCAATACTTTTGTGTGACCGATACGTCATTAAAACATATTTTATATTTTATACAATCTTGTGATGAAATTTAATGTCTAAGATAATTCACTACTTGTTCTATTATAATTTAGGTGTTCGTATTTTTTTTTGTGGCAGTGGTGAAACGATAATTACTAATCTTACTCTACAACATATATATATATATATATATATATATATATATATATATATATATGGGGTGGGTGGGGGTGGGGGTGGGTGTCTCAACAGGAACATCTTTGTTTGTTTGTCATCGATCTACTGCTAATGTTGGACAGTAACTCGTGTGATACATGGTGCAATTGCTCATAAATTAGTCGATCAAACTGTCCAATCAATGTGATATCCAATGTTAAGTCTATAGAGTCTACAGTAGGTACAAATTTGCCGTATATCAAAATAAGTATTATTACATTTGCTATCATATCAAAACGCGATTTTTAAGAGATAGAAAGATATAACTTATGTCATCTACTTCAAAATTTAATTTGCACATCCTAAAAAGTCGACATAGATTTGACTTAATTCCAGTATTCTCTATTACATAAATCTGATATTTCATATCAAGCAAATTAAAACAATCCATGTAGTTTCTGTGGCTTTTAAATGGCCTCTGGTTTGTAAATAAAATATCGCAGCACTTAAATATCAAGAACACTATCTATCTATCTATCTATCTATCTATCTATCTATCTATCTATCCATCCATCCATCCATCCATCCATATATATATATATATATATATATATATATATATATATATATATATATATATATATATATATATATATAAAGAGTACAGTTAACAAGAAAATGAATTAAAGTACAATCTATATCTAATAATTTTGTGACATTTACCTGTCAAGAAACATATGACTGGTGCTTTAAACCCTTCATTTATTACATTGAAATAGGTGTTATCTATCTGTCTCGAAAGTTGTTGTTAATTAATTGTAATAGACATTCTCTTATATAAAACGTCTCCAAATAATCTTTCAAATTTTCAGATTACATCATTTAAACTAATTTAAACAAAAATGTGTCGAATCAGAAATCATTCAGGGCACCTGATGATAAAAATTGTCAAATACCATGATGTGTTTGATCTAAGGTCCCTTGCATATA
The DNA here is from genome assembly GCA_029931535.1 of Margaritifera margaritifera. Classification (NCBI taxonomy): domain Eukaryota; kingdom Metazoa; phylum Mollusca; class Bivalvia; order Unionida; family Margaritiferidae; genus Margaritifera; species Margaritifera margaritifera. The sequence continues at coordinate 258,389 of JAQPZY010000870.1, forward strand.
GATGGCGAGTTATTTTCCTTTGTCACCTGCACTATTGGTAGATAACATTTACTTTGACCGAACACGGTACCTATGACAGAAATAAAATGTAAACTGTCCCCGATCTAAGACATTTCTAAGATAATGTTAATTGTTACCTGAAAGTTTAATTTAAGAAGATATGCCCTTTTGGAGTCAAAACTTTGTAGCTTTCAAAACCTTTCGCTTCTACCACGGAGCCTTCGTCAGATGTGGCTGGAAGTCAAATTACCTAAACTGTACCGGTCATGTGACAAAAGTCCTCTGGAGAGTACGATTAATGGAAATCCACAGTTTCTATTCAAAGCTAAGATATTTTAACTGAAATTAATTATAAAAAGGCAGGGACACTGATGACTTGGATATATATCCTGCTTTGTTAAAGGCTCTAAAGCCACTGTCGGCACAACACAATGTTCAGCTCGATGGGTCAATTAAACAGTGGAACGATGAAATCAACGTGAGTCTAGTCTTGAGATTTTAGTCTCTAGTCTAATCTCTAGTCCAGTCTCTAGTCTAGTCTCTAGTCTAATCTCTAGTCTAGTCTCTAGTCTAGTCTCTAGTCTAATCTCTAGTCTAATCTCTAGTCTAGTCTCTAGTCTAATCTCTAGTCTAGTCTCTAGTCTAATCTCTAGTCTAGTCTCATCTCTAGTCTAATCTCTAGTCTAGTCTCTAGTCTAATCTCTAGTCTAGTCTCTAGTCTAATCTCTAGTCTAGTCTCTAGTCTAGTCTCTAGTCTAATCTCTAGTCTAGTCTCTAGTCTAGTCTCTAGTCTAATCTCTAGTCTAGTCTCTAGTCTAATCTCTAGTCTAGTCTCTAGTCTAGTCTCTAGTTTAGCCTCTTCCGTCAGTTTGAAATAATAGGATTTTCAAATATGTTCTTAATTACTCTCGAGAGAAACATGCAAAATTCTAGGGGTGGGTGGGGTGGTGTCATACATGGATTAATCCAGATTTAAATGTACATTATTTCTAAAAATGACTTTAAGTGTAATGCCAATTATAAAAGTTTTGTTATAAATTGCAGCTTTCATTGATTGATAGTTCTATGGCAAATTCTTCTATTTGGGCTAACAATGTTAAAAAGCTATTACTTAGTTATGGTTTGATGAAGCATGGTGTAATCAGGGTATGGGGTTATATAAATATTTTTTTTTTTTATCAGTCTACTGAAAATAAAATGTAGAAACACTGATGTACAAAACTGGTCTGCACAGGTTAGCACTTAACAGTATTGGCAGATTGAGGGTGTATAAAAGAAAACAGAATTTATGTTTTGAAGAATATTTTTTTTTGTTTACATAAGACTGCTTACAAGAATATATATATATATATATATATATATATATATATATATATATATATATATATATATATATGGGGGGTGTTTGCAAATTAGTAGGAGGGAGTTGCTTTGTGTAAAAGTCAATTCAGTACGTTTTGATAAAATAGTTTGAAGATAGAATCTGTTCATTCTGTATTCTCAGTGTAATAGAAACAGAATATTATTTCATATATTGTTGTGCAACATTTACTGAACTGCGTGTTCAATATTTACCAATGTATTTGTATATAAACCCGCATATCGATAAATTTATTAATGCCTTGAAAAGCAGCCATTTAGACACTTCACACAAGTTTGTAAATTTGTTCTATATGGTATGGAAAATAGGACGTTTCTCTGCAACTGAATATTATTATATATGACTACAGTATTCAACTCCTCAGTGTATGTGAATTGATTGTAAATATGTTTTGCATTTTGGGCCGGTGACCTACATTACTTAAATAAACACACATTTCAATAATTTGAAACAATATACAGATAATTTTGTTGTCAGATACAATACGAATCATATTTTGCTTTTACTTGTTATGTCATCCACTTTTGAGTGCTAAATAGTTTTCTTCATAATTTTCGACAAATCGGATGTAAACGTTTTTCCGTTTCATGGCGGTAAATTGTAACTGTACACTATAGCGTACAAACAATCGGATAATTTGAAAATCCTTTCCTCGATTACTTTGAAAATGACGTATTATTGCCACATAGTTAAACAACATTAAGAAAAAGAAAGCATTTTAAATTCTATTTTATAAAATCCATTCCAGTGTCTGAATGGTGCAATCTCATATTTTCAATTTGTAACAGTAGTGTGTGAACCAACAAATTAATTAGAGTCCCCTAATTTATACTTTCCTTTATTATACTTAACGATTTGTACAAATGTACGCAAGGTTAACAGAAAACCTACATTTTAAATTCATTGATATTCTGTACACTATCTTGTCGATGAAACCGTACCGTCTGTACTCGCTCATAAATTGGGTCCAACTGCAAACAAGATAATTGGGTCTATGGTGTCTGTTCTACTGATCACTCCCAATAAACTGCCTAGACCAAGATCTGCCTGAGCATTATGCGACGGCAGATATGGGTGAATGTCATTTGCAGTTGGAGCCAACTTATATGCGAGTACATACGGTGAATATTCTCCAAGTTGGTGGTTATAAATGGAGTCTTTCAAGGTTTTGAATCTTAAATATGGACAGAACTGTGGACTTGTTTTCTGTAGCAGTTGTTTTCCGTATTTAAAAGGTAAAACAAATTCTGTAAATTGACCGAAGCTCTTGCAAAGCACTTTTCGTAAACGAGGATTTAACTCTGTTGTGGACTTAGTTATTTCACCTCATGTATTGACAATATACCTCCCAATTATTTGAATGCTATTTTATTTGTTTTTTATTTTTATTTTTTTATTTTTTACGAAAGTCATTATTTCCCACACATATTTATTATTATTATTATTATTATTATTATTATTATTATTATTATTATTATTATTATTATTATTATTATTATCGTTGTTGTACAAATGTGCACAGTATACACGGTACGGTTTTCAATAAATCTCTAAATGAAAAAAATTCATCTAATTAACAGCGTTTATTCATTGATTGAACTGTGATTTATTACATATTTCACCAGAATTGTTTTTTTTTCTTCTCACAAATATTAAAATAATTAAATAAAATGCATGGGTATATGTATATTTTAATTAATAGACAACATCATGTCTCTTGACGTACATGTGGTAACTGTAAGTGTACTACCAAACAAACAAACAACACGTGAGTATTAGCATTGAAAGGCTTGAAAGTATTTTCTGTTTCGTATTCAGGTTGCTCCGCGTATTCCGTCAAAGACAAACGTTTTATCTTCTTCGATGGTGGTTCGGGAATACAGAGTCCATTTCACCTGCAACCAGGACAATTTGGAACGCTGGGAGGTCCAGGTAAAACGACATCTCCTAAAATACAATATCTTAGACAACTCCTTTTCTCGCGGTATGCATCTATGTATAACGCGCACAGAACAATGCGCTTGCCAGAATAGAGTCCATGTCGTTTCATAAACCCCTGATCTTCCGGCAGGTTTGGATCTGTGCTGTTTACAGTTGGAAGCGTGTTATACACGGATAACGCATATACAACATAGACCCTGATTTGCGAGCGCATCATGTGACGGAAGATCTCATTCTATGTTGTTCTAAATTGTATGCGCTATATACAACACTAATATTTTTTTTAGCCCTACACAGATCTGATGGCACACTATTTAATAACATGGGTGAGTCTAAGTTTTTATCAGCAGTGAAATATAAACAGAAAATCGTGCACTCTCTAGTGGTGTAATCAACCAGAGCGCTGTCTACACGTGCATTGCAATATCGATGTATAGTTAATTGGTTAGGATTTATGACAGCTGGTCCAGTTCATGTTTTGTTAACATAAATATAAATATTTACACTTTTGCAGATCGGATATGTGTGCAACTGTAGTCGTATTGCATATATATATATATATATATATATATATATATATATATATATATATATATATATATATATATATATATATATACTTGTATTATACGCTATACTTGTATACAAGCGTAAGTACAAGCGTACTTGTATCATATATACAAGTACGCTTCAGCCTGAGTGGTGTTTGTTATTCATATTTGTATTATAAAACTTACCATAGTAACAAATCTCTCTCTCTCTCTCTCTCTCTCTCTCTCTCTCTCTCTCTCTCTCTCTCTCTCTCTCTCGGCTTTGCTGTATTTCTTATAATTTGTATGTATGCGTTTATATATCTCTCTGTGTCTGTATATTTATGTTAATCATAGATTCATTACTTTGCTTTTGGTTTCATCACAACCTAATGACAAAGTTGTATGTAAATGTTCAAACTTCACAGTCATGTAGAGATGACTAATTAATATCCTTTCATTTACTTTGCCTTTTTATATAGTTGGTACGTCTGTTTTCTAGTCATGAGTGTAAGTTAGATTTTATAAAAAGACGGTTATTAAATCCCCAAAATACTAAAGCTGGTTTCCTTCGTTCAGAACTGTAGGATCGCAATTATATATATTATGAATGAATTTTTAACATTGTCACCAGTTCACTACTTATTATGGAAGGTATTGTTCCATCACTTATTAGGAAGGGTATTTCATCATCGCCACTTATTAGGAAAGTTTTTCTTTGGGCCACATGGATTAAGAAAAGTTTGCCCAGCAAGATTTCTGTGCGGCCTCCCTTGCGGAGGTGTCACTCCTTGCGATGTGCTGGTTACATCGCTGGGGTGCGAGAGGGGTACCGGGTTCGAATTGCAAAGGAGGCTGCAAACAGGAACAGACACAATGTATAGAGAGCGTATCAACTTTATTAAATTAAAATATTCCACATAAAAACTACATAAGGAGACATATATATTCCAAATACAAGAATAAACGTATAATTAATATATTTATTCATTGCTTGCCGACTTCATACATTTATTTAATTTCGGTATTTTTGAATTCTGATGTAATTTATTCAATATTGAATAAACCAAAGATGGCCAAAATATTTTCAAATATAGTAAAATTCAATATTTCAAACTACGACCACAATAAAGATAATGTATCATGTTTTTACAAACCAAACGATATTTTATTTCTAACTTAATTATGAAACGCATGAAGTTGGCAGCAAATCGTTTTTCCAAAAATTCAACATTATAAAACCAATAAAAAATGCACACAATTACAATTCATATAAATTTCTACTAAAAATCTACACAATTATAATGTATATAAATTACTAATATAAAATCCTCACACTCCAAAAGAATATAAATTGCACTTAAATATTAAGAATAAGAAACACATAAGGTTCCTAGAGAGAAAGAAGACTACCTTCCATCACCTAAAAAATCTTACAAAAAGTCTTTTAAAATATGATAGAACAGTTTTTCTTACCTGCAAACAGGAACAGACACAATGTATAGAGAGCGTATCAACTATTTTCTCAAGGCGCGCATCGCCTTATATCCAATTCTTGGTTAAGGAATGCACACCTCTTTCTATATTAGGTTATGAGTTCAGGGCTCGGGGTCTCGGACCACGAGAACTCACGAGACTCTTATACAACGCATTCCCCTTTCCAAAAATGGCTACAGGTTATAACCGAAGTACACTCTCTACACATAGGCCGCTCCTCCTGCAACGTGAACCGATAGACTTACGTACTGGTAAAGGAATTTCGCCAGATCAGCACTTTGCTTGTATAATCTTTTACTTGTGTGCTGCTAGAAAAATCTCGCTCCTACCGTAAAATATCAATGCAGTACACTTTGTAATGCAATGTATTAGAGGATTCAAGCGTTAAAATTCTGTTTGATTAAAAATCATAAACAATTGGAATTATAAAAGAAAAATTACTCTTATAAAAATTCCTTAAAAATACATCGATTAAAAATTATACAAGTTGAATTATAAAATTTTGAGTTATAAAAATTTCTTGAAAATTCTATCGTAACATATATATATATATATATATATATATATATATATATATATATATATATATATATATATGTATATGTATGTATGTGTGTGTGTGTGTGTGTGTGTGTGAAATACTACGTTTCGATAATAAGACTGCATTTTCAACGGTAAGTCTAATGCAGCCGTAGCTGACGCTTAGACAAAATATCTTGGCAGCGTTACGTGATTTACTTAGACGTTACAAACAATACCATAGCGACATTATGTAATTTTTTGGCGTTATCTCAACGTCTTTTGTTGAGCTCGCTTTCCCTGTCATGTTATTCCATAGACTCCGTATCTAGAAATATGCAATGACTCTCTTTCACTCCAGTAGAATACATTAAAGCATTTTCGGTATGTGGATGACATTTTGGGTGTGTGGCTTAAATTCCAAGACTTTGCAAATTCGCAACAAAAAATGTAATTACGGTATTCAAAGAAAGAGATCCAATTTCTGGACACAGTCACCTATATTGAAAACAGAAAATAAAAACAAAGCTAAACTCTTCGAAACAAAGACTGACACACACATGTACATACATCAGAAACCAGATCACAACAAAAAGGTCCAAGAATCAATCTCTACAGATAAGAGATACTGGTGACAAGAATTCAGAGATACATCAGGACTACAGAAAAGAAAAAAGAAAAAAAAAAAAACAAGCAAACAACAACAACAAAACAAAACAAAACAAAAAAACGAAAAAAAAAAACAAAACAAAAAATACAAGAGTAATAAGACAGGAGTGTAAGTGAAGGAATGTGGAAAAACAGTTGAAGAAAGCTGATGAACCGGACCGAAGCTGTTTGCAATGAAACCGTTAGAGAACGTAAAACATGGACCATGTATCGTTAATCCTGACATACAGTAGTTCACTGCCAGATGTGGGACACATTTTTGAAGAAACATTAACGAAATTTTACATGACCACAAGGACTACAAAAAGTGTTCCCAAAGGTACCGCTCTGCGCTTTTCGAAGAAATAAAAATCAACAGGACCTGCTCGTCCACAAAAGGCGAAAAAAACCTTACTTAGGTATCCGACCAATAAAACAAAGGAAAATTTAAATGGCTGTGCTAGAAATTGTTATATATATATATATATATATATATATATATATATATATATATATATATATATATATATATATATATATATATATATATATATATGTGTGTGTGTGTGTGTGTGTGTGAGAGAGAGAGAGAGAGATTTGTACACAAAGAGGTCTGTAACAACAATGGAAATAAAGTTGAGATAGATAGAACAACCAATTGCCGTTCGCGTAATGTAGTGTATGGAATTTTTTTGTATATGTGTATTTACTACATGTTGGGAAGACAGGTAGAAAACTAAAAGACATAATCCAAATTCATGTCATATGTACGATCCTTGAGACAAAATGAATTGTTAGATATGCTTTTACATTTTAAAAGATCATTGCATAGAAGATTTTAAAATATTTGGTATCGAAAGAGACAAGAAAGATAATGTATTCTATAGATGTGAAAGAGAGTCCATATATATATATTTCCAAGTATGGAACCTATGATGGACAGGATAGGAAGGTGCGCTCAACAAAAGACGTTAGGATTATGATTTTTTTAAAATATATAATAATGTCGTCATGGTATTGTTTATGAACATCCATGTAAATTACGTAACGTTGCCAAGATATCTAGTCTAAGCGTCAGCTACAGCTGCATTGGGTTTAATTTGTTAATCATAGATTATTGTGTTTGTACTGTTGAATATTGTGGGCGATACCAAAATAGTAAATACATGCGTCATCGCAAGCTCGCCCCGTTGTACTTCAGTTTCGCCCACAGTATCTAACAGTACAAACACCAAAATTTATTTAACATATATCCACATTTAATAAATAATTGTATTTAAATCGTTTTTCACGAAATTAAACTGAATAGAAGTATTTTTTATTAGAAATATTGTTCTAATTATTTGTATGACTAAATCACGCATAAATGCATAGTATCACGTGACGTACTGTTGCATTTTTGAAGACCATCTGTAACGTCATGTTAAGTATCAATGCATAGTATGACGTGACATACTGTTGCATTATTGAAGACCATCTGTAACGTCATGTTAAGTATAAATGCACAGTATGACGTGACGTACTGTTGCATTATTGAAGACCATCTGTAACGTCATGTTAAGTATAAATGCACAGTATGACGTGACGTACTGTTGCATTATTGAAGACCATCTGTAACGTCATGTTAAGTATCAACAAACCCACTTGGTTCTGCGTGTGTTTAACAGCATCAAATAAGTGTTAGACAATTTCCAATAAGTGTTAGACAATGTCAAATAAGTGTTAGAAAATGTCCAATAAGTGGAAAATTGTATTGGATCATCCAACGCAATGCCTTTGCATTGGAAGTCACGAGCTGGGTATATCACATTTCTTTTTCAGGGAGTACAGAGATACCCACTGTTGGCCATGCCCACGTAGCTTATACGAATCCCTGCGTTCCAAGTCAAAGTGTATGTTACTTTGATTGTCCAGCTGGATATGTTCAAGGACCTTCCGGATGCCATTACTGTGCTTGTACACACGGTAAGTAAGACTAAAAAAAGACTACAGAATATTAAAAGTTTCTAAAGGTTCTACTTCAGCTATATCTGGAAGCAAATGTTACCGAAAACAACTAAATATCACTAAATGACTGTCATAGAACGTCAAAGTTTAGTTTTTAAGTACTTTTTACTTCCTCATCTATGCTAATGAAGCGACACAGATGTTGTTTAACTGATTCAGTTAATATAGACATATATTCTGTACAATTCTCAATAACATAGGATCGTACTTTGGGGCAGATAAACAAAAGTAACTTAAATTGTGTTATACTTACAAATTTAACGTGAAAATCCCATTATGCAAGTGAAATCCTCTGTAACCTGTCTCCTCCATATTATGTTGATGAAATGTTGGTCTGCTGTCAACCAGGATGTATAATACGTCACTAATCCCGTACGTGACTGAGCACACACCAGTAGATTGTTAGTGTCGTGGTCGCTGAAGGCGAAGTATTATAATGGAACATTGTATTTCTATACGACTTAGTTGATACAAAAAGTTATGATACGCCAGTGGGTCATACATATTTAATTTTTGAGTTACCGTCGCAGTAATTATTTAATCAATTAATTACCCTACAAGAGTTGAATGAAGCCTCTATTTTAACAAA
>JAQPZY010000870.1:270000-282500 GCA_029931535.1 Margaritifera margaritifera
ATTGCTTTTAACAAGAGGCGGCATCATTTTATTTATGTAATTTCTATTTTCGAAATCACAGAAGTATTGGTCACAATCTATCGTTCTTCAATCATATAGCTCTAGTCCTAACTCTCACTCCATCCATCTTTTTCTCCCTAATTTCTTCTAGCTCTTTCTTTTTATCCTCCTGTTTTGGTACTTCATTGACACTGTTCTCTCTTCTAAATTCTCATATATCTGCAATTAGTCGATTCTCCGGTCAATCTTAAGTTGTTGTTTTTTTCTTCTTAAAAGATGCATAAGAAATTGTTGTTCCTCTAATTTCAAAGAAAAGATTTTTATTTATTACACATTTAAAATCAGTGATGATTTATTACACATTTAAAATCAGTGATGATTTATTACACATTTAAAATCAGTGATCATTTATTACACATTTAAAATCAGTGATCATTTATTACACATTTAAAATCAGTGATGATTTATTACACATTTAAAATCAGTGATCATTTATTACACATTTAAAATCAGTGATGATTTATTACACATTTAAAATCAGTGATCGTTTATTACACATTTAAAATCAGTGATCATTTATTACACATTTAAAATCCGATAAAGGTATATTTACAAAAGTATCCAATTGTTCAGTACATACATATTGATGTGTAACTTTGAAGATAGCTTCTTTTATTCTTCTAACACAGTCGGAGTCTTTAAACGGTCTTCAACAACTCTTGGGAGTGTTGATTTCAACACAGTCGGGGTCTTTAAACGGTCTTCAACAACTCTTGGGAGTGTTGATTTCAACACAGTCGGGGTCTTTTAATGGTCTTCAACAACTCTTGGGAGTGTTGATTTCAACACAGTCTGGGTCTTTTAACGGTCTTCAACAACTCTTGGGAGTGTTGATTTCAACACAGTCGGGGTCTTTTAACGGTCTTCAACAACTCTTGGGAGTGTTGATTTCAACACAGTCGGGGTCTTTTAACGGTCTTCAGCAACTCTTGGGAGTGTTGATTTCAAATGTAATTTATGGGAGTTGAATAACTGCGATTCTAGAGAGCAAAATATTTACATTATTCAGAGTTTTAAAAATTTCATTCGGAATGATCACAAAAGTAAGATTATATTGATCGCATGACGAAATTTCTTCAATAAAAAACGGCTAATTAGTGAATTAAAACCGTCACCTTATTTGGAGCCGGAACCCATACTCGTTGGAACTTGGGTAAAGCAAGTTTGTTTAATATCAAGAATAATCACAATACCACAGGAACTTAATAAATTCTAATAATAATTTTGTAAATTATTAGCTGTATCTATAGCATAGCAATTATTGAAACACATGATAACACGTTCCTGACATATCACCGGGGATAATAAAGACATTGATGTCTCTTTTAAAAAGTCTCTGCATCTTGCAAATTTAGCTTGCTTCCGAGGACAAATCGAAATGTCGCGGTACTATTACTCAGTATCCATGTTTAAGGTCCAAGGTCGTCGCGGGGGGGTTGAGGGTATGGCCGTACCAAATTTTGGACCCTACATGTGTATACATTCAAATGTGTCAAAATTGATCCAGTTTTAGAGCAGAGCGCCTTTAGATCATTTGCAAAAAAAACACACGCAATTCTGTATGGAGGTCGAAATAGTTGTTGTTGGTGGTACTGGCTTTTATCCTTTACCGCGGAAAAATTTCACCTTAAGGCACCATTGTAGATAGGAAATGGCCTCACCAACATAAATTCAGTGACAACAGCCCTGAGGTCAAACATACAAATGGTGACGTGAGGCTTTAAAATTTGCTGGTGCTAGTGTGCGAACCTACAACAAGCCAAATAAAGGGACGATTTGTTTGCTCTTAAGAGTTACTTAGCATAGAAAAATTTCGGGGACATCTCACTCCAATCTTCGTGTCCATCTAAAAATATCCATAACTAATTGGTTAATACCCATGATGATGTCAATGATAAAGTTAAGAATGCATGACATACATTTACTCTAGCATTGACTGGCTCTCGAGACCGACTTCCATCATATAAAAAATATCATTGTAAAGGTGCCGGGGATGGGTGAGGGGTGGGGGGAGGGAAATTTGTCAATACTTGTATATGAGGAGTTGCCTCCCGTTTGGGTGCATAATTTATACCTGGTGGCACATCAGTAGATGTCTTTTCAGTAAACTGCAGGTAGACAACTGGATCCTTATATCTGATTCTCAGTAGATGAAGAGGTTCATAAATAGGAATCTTCGGCTTTTTGACACGAAGTTGATATTTGTTTCTAATTTAGTCTGAAAACATAAGGAAAAAAATGTCCGTTCTGTAATAAGAAGCCCAAGTTATGAATTTCATCATCAAGGGACAAAACTCTGCACATAGAATTGTATTTCATGCACGGATGAGTGTACAAAAGTAGATGATATTTGCAGTTTTACTTTGCTGCATGCATTTGTGATGTACCACTGTTAAGTCCCCGCCCAATACTCCCACCCTCTCCCCCAGATATAGTGGTAAACACTTAGAAATTTGCTGTGTACTCCAAAATGTAAGCTTGAAGTTCAATGATTCTTCCACATCTGATCCCCTGTTTATCACTTCAATTAGGTCAAATCTGGTCTGTCATCGTACTAAAGGCGTTTGACACAGGTAATACTGGTAATTGGTGCTCTTACATTATCTGGCTGCTTTAGCTGGTTTGACGCGTACGATATGTTTACGTCAGATTTACGTAAGAAGTAATGACATGAAAAGGGGTATCTATTTGTATGAGTTAGATGATGGGTTTCCATTGCTGTATATATCTTAGAATATTCCAAAGTATTTATTTCAAATGAATATTTTACATTTGTCATTGGCATGCAAAATACTTGGTTGCAAAATATGTTCGATGGGTATATATAGTGATGGATGGATAGAATTACCTGTTTACATACATACATACATACATACATACATACATACATACATACATACATACATACATACATACATACATACATACATACATACATACATACATACATACATACATACATACATACATGCGTTTAATTTCAGAGACCCTTCTTATACATGCCTGTAAAGACAGAAATATTAGAACATAAATTAAATAATTTTGGAAAAGAAGTGTATCATAGAGGAGATGTTTGAACTACATACAAGAGACAAAAATATACGATAGTAGCTTGTCATACAACAGACAAAATATACGATAGTAGCTTGTCAACAGTATAGCTATGTTACGGATAATAGCTAAAAATTATCAATAAAAGTAATGCTTACATTTGTTGAATTTAGTTCTCAGAAAAAAAAGAAGGAAAAAAAACCCAGTGGTTAAATGCCATGTACTCAGCTTGTTTCGATCGGCTTTTAACGATGCATGCGCGTAGCACTTGCTTTTATAACCATTTTCAATTATGTTCAAACACATCATCTGCTAAGTCAGTTATGACGGTATATACGCCTATTATTTGTACCGGTGTCACGAGATATTCAGGTGGGATTTCCATCCCGCGTTTTAACTGGTAAAAAGCCTAGTAAATACATAGCTAAGAGTGTATCTGTGGAATTTAGCACACTGCAATCTTTAAAGGGTTTCTCCGCCGTTGTGCAATAACAAAAGATAAATACCTGTTTTCAATGTTGCAACGTTTTCAATAATTCCCCAGCGCGCCAATCATTACACTAACTGCACTCTATTGACTCTGTACTACAGCATGCGAGCGTCTGGCTCAACCATACCTGTGCACTCATGTAATGACGTCTCAATATTACGTCATACGGAGTGTTACTGTTGGTGACGCGCTTGGGCTTCCAAAAAGGAGCCATTTATTATATATTTCATAATGAGATATTGAAATTTATCAGTGGGAGAAAATTGATATCGCCACAATGGCAATACCACTTTTATCGCCACAGTAGCGATATCACTTTTGGAACTGCTTTCTTTTCTCTTTCAGGAAATATATCTGCCCTTATGTATTTTATTCAAACTTATATTTCTATACTGAGGTCTATTCCCCCCCCCTCTCTCTCTCTCTTCATCAGGATGAACAGATCTTAAAATGTCAAGACTGTAGTATACATTTATGTAATCAATGAAGTGCCATGAAAAATATGCCGAAATAGTATACATTTATGTAATCAATGAGGTGCCATGAAAAATATGCCGAAAACCGAACTCCAAACAAAAGTAGGCTTCAAGCATTAATTTTTTAAAAAAATAGTTTTCCACATGAATTGTGCAATTTGTCAGTGACTGAACTCACATGATTTGTTTCTATTCGATATTCAGTGTCATCCAAACAGTACCTGTTACATTCGACGACAAAAGGTACAAGCTTTTAGGGAAAAGCCCTTGATTAAATATAGTAGTAAAATTGTTTTAAGTGGCGGTTTTAACTCTCATCACAATCATAATAACGTTTGAAAACGATGGAGAAATCAGGGATAGATGATTGTTGATTGAAAGCCGATATTAAGTGACAATCGAAATTTGAGTGCAGCGTCTGTTACCGAACTAGACTGCAAAATTGCCAAGGTCACATAATTCACGCTTCATTGCCGATATAAATAAATTAAAGAACCCAAATCCTTATAGGTAAACTCATAATCATTAAAATCTTTAGTTTAAAGATATTACGCTCTGAAGTCTGTGGAATACAATCATTCTGTAGTATTTCCACAATAACTCCAACACCGACAATGATCACTGTATCAATCCTCGCAAGAAATGTGTTAACGAAAATAACAATCTTCTTCATTTTCGTATAAAAACAGTCATTAATTTTACAAAGACACAATTTGAAGCATTATATGTACGAGCTAAATTTGTAAAAAGTCGCTGTTCAAAAATTATTGTGAAATTATGAAACTTCTTTTATCGCTGTAGTAATGCAGTCGTAAATCGCATTGGCACAGAATTGAGAAACAAATCCATGCAAATCGACGCTTTTGCCTTTAATATATAATATAAAAACAAAATCTACATTTCTTTGAGTAGATATAAGGAAATATTTCACGAGTGAAGTGGAATCATTTTGCATTGTATCTCGTGGCTTCGCCACTCGTGACAATACAATGCTTCGAATTAATTCGTGAAATATTTCCTTATATCTACTTTTTAAAAAAAGAAAAGAAACATCGTAGATATCCTCTATATATACATCGCGCAAGATGCAACAATCTTTTTATTGTATGCTACTCCGTGAATTAATGGGTTTTCCAAGAAAAATAACTCAAGTGAATTACAACAAATATTTTCTCACTGTAATCAATAGACATGGAGAAAATTGTGACCTTTAGGATTAACAGGTTAAAATCCCACAAAGTGCTTATTTCTTTTCTTCCTTTTTTTACGTGCTTTTTTTACCTTGAATTAAGAAAGAGAATTATGTTATTACTGACATTTTCTGTGGCAATATACACAAAACACAGCAGAACATAAACAGTTAACAGTTGTTATATATTGCTAGCTAATACGTTTGAGCATATTATAAAAAGAAATCTTGTTTTTTTTTATTCCTAGTGAATAATGGATATATTTCATCTTGTGAGTTAAAAACTCGAATATTTTAACTCAATGAAATGTATCCGTTACTCACTCAATACATGCAAATATCCTCTATTTATTCGTGCGCTGTACAGGGAGACGAAACGGGTTAATGTAAGCCGTGTATGAACCCTATATTCAATAAAAATTTGCCTCACTTATATACTTTATAAAACAAAAATCAGTCAATCCATGGAATTTTTGCTTTCCAGCAGATCATATAGAAACAACAACACGTGCAAACGGTGTCACTCTTGTATTAAGTCAAGCCACGACGCATGTTCCGGCAGTGCAGGCGACAACAGTGAACACGACCTGTGAGGATGCCAAGACTTTGTGCAATCTGAAGTGTGCAGGCTCGGGTTACTTTGTCGATCATGATGACTGCACCTCTTGTATATGCAAATCGGACATCGGGACACACTCTGGAAAGTGAAGCGATGCAAGGTGCAAGGGTCATTGTTCAAGACGAAGATTTTGTAAGTGTGCCTTTCTTTGACGGGGGAAAAATATGGAACGGTCATTAATAGTCAAAATATTTCATTATTATTTAGAACGTATGCCATTTTATTGGTAGTAAACGCCTTCTTTTTTGTATAAACAAGAAGTTTTCATATTAATGTATTTCTATAAAATGGAACATCTTTTTAGAGAGATTATATCTGGACTTTGCACACACAAAAAAAACACACACACACACGCACGCACAAACACACACAAAGTCGATATTAGGTAGTAGCATAGTAGAGTAACATCTGGAATATATGTATTGATTATTTTCTGTTGATATCGGTTGAAAAGCGCTCACCGTAAAAAGAAACTATAATAGCATTTCATGGCTGCTTTGATCAATCAGTGCTTATTTTCACTTACTTCTTTAAAACGACAGCCAATCTCTTTTGATACTCAATAACATATCTTTCTAACGCTTAGTTATTTATATTCACACACACACACACACACACACACACATATATATATATATATATATATATATATATATATATATATATATATATATATATATGCATACACACACAGACACACTCACAACGTATGCTTAGGAACACGTATATAAGAAAACGAACTTTGATGGGGATTTTTATAAAGTGTCATTTCTTGTACAAACTTGAATCGAAACTTTTTCATTGTAACAATGCATTATCTCAGTATTAATGCAACGAGATGGATTTCTCTGTTTCAGGTACAGAGGAAGAAAAATAGAAGATTCATGGAACATGCGACATAATTTCTATAACTGAAATAAAGATAGTTCTTTTTCACTCTCAAGATGTACACTTTTATCTGATTAGTCAACTGGTGAACACTTCCCAACTTCGGATTCACACACGCGCGCGCGCGCGCACGCACACACGTTGTACAGAAAGGGAGGTAATTCAGTCTGTATAATTAATTTAAGGCTTTGTTTCAAAGTTTGGAACATTCATTTTTATACATTACTTTCCTAATTATTATTTTATTTTTACCAAGTCTATTTCCTTATGATTGAAAGAAAGGATATATCATATGGCAATTTCAAGCCTTGATAAAATTATCATGATGCAAGGCATGTGAGTTATGCGCCTGTTTCTTGAAATAGACTTTACTTAACTGTGCAGTTACTAGAGTCACTCGTCTAGAATATCGGTACATTTGATGTATTTTGTAAACGTACGAGGTTCCGCTTTACAGTTTCGTATTTTGCACAGAGGGTTTGATCTTTAAAGAAAAAGAATTTCCCAGGTTTTCCTAACTGGTGATCCTGGTTATTTAAAAAAAATGCATATTTTAGGTTTTGTTAAAATAACTTTTAATTCCCTCTGTTTTTGGTGAATGATTGTTGGGTGTAATTTGGGTTAGACAGTATACAGCTTGTCCTTAGTTCAGATGTGCATCTCTCAAAAGACTGCTAGCTCCGCTCGGTCCTTTTCACTTCCTGGATTTCAGAGGTAAATTGGAGGGGGAAAAACAAACAAACAAACAAACAAACAAACAAAAATTAGCCGATAACTTTTTAGTTTTTATATAAATAATTCATTTATTGCACTTTTAGAAGTTAGTATTGTCCATACTGGCAAAATTCATGTTCACTATTTTAATAACTGCTAAGTTTAGAGATATGCCAACATTGTCTCCATTGTGCTTTTTGCAATTGTACACCGCTTTACCTTATACCAGACCCGGTTTCTGAAGTACTTAATAACTGTAGAGCGGAATCTGGACGGTAAAAATTTAAGGGGAATTCGTTAGCTTGTGATTTTTTATTCACTCGCAGCAAAAAACGGGGCAACATATAAAACAGGTTCAAACTTCGTTTGTTTCTTAAGATGATAAGTTATATTGTGTGCGTATTTAAACACTGCAAAACATCGATATTTAAAAAAATAAAATAATTTACACATGCTTATAGACCCTCCAAATGTACAAGTTACGCACGCTTTACGTCTTTTGCAATACTTGTATAAAGAAAATATTGATACAGATTGCATACAGATGATCTGCGTATATTTCACGTGTGTAACGAGCCACTTAGCAGTGTTTCTCTAAGTCATCAAAAGTTTTGTGCATACGAATTTCTCACTCAATGAGCCATATACTGTTAGTTCATATCCCTAATATATGCGCTTGTTGGAGAGACTACCGATCGTAAAGGGGCACACTCGCGCTTGCTCCTTTTATTTATCCGAATAACCTGCAATTGGCACGTGTCGCGTGGGTATGGTGTAGGGGTCTAGTCGCGTTCAACCTGATCCTCGCATGACTCAAGAGAGATCTACGTCGACAGCGAGTCTGGTCAAGGTCTATTAAATTTATTCTTACCGATAAGTGTCACTCATTTACTTTTTTTTCTATCTTTTTTTCTGTTCGAAAAATACACGATCTATAGCGTAAAGCCCATAACAATATATACGAAATGAAATAGCAATAATATATATATATATATATATATATATATATATATATATATATATATATATATATATATATATATATATATATATATATATATATATACTGTACTTTAGAGGTGGTAAAATGCACTGTTTCTAAAAACGTTAAATGGATGCCCCTGTTATGTACTTAATGAGTTAGTGTAGCAGTCTGAAGATTTGCAACGTTTTCATGCAGAAGTGAAAACCTGTATTGCCGAACCAACTGTAGTGAGTCCAAAACATAAATAAAAATATTAAATTGTGCATTAATATGATCTATGTTTTATTAAGAACGCTGACTAACCTATCAATCAACGAGTCTTGGCAAGCCAAGTTTTGAGCATTACAATCTTTCTGTAGATCTTTACGGTAAAGGTCTATACAAACTGTTGTAACGCTCAAAATGAGACTTTACAAAAATCTGGTAAAGTCGCTGAATGGTTGACAGGTTAGTTAACTTAGATCACATCAAATCACAGTTTTCATATTTTACGTTTTGGACCAACGACATAACATATGTATAGGTAATACAGGTTTTCGCATCTGCATGAAATTCTTGCAAATTGTCAGACTGTGACACTAACTCACTAAATACAAAAATAGGTCACGTATTGCCCGCTTTTGCACCAATACATTTTCCCACTTCTAAACATTATCAATATGTTTAAATTTAGCGCTTATGCACACATAGTGCTACTGGACTTTACGGTAGAGATGATGTATTTTTTCGGACGGAAAAAAAGAGAAAGAAAATATAAATGATCGACAGCTTTACCAATTCTCAATCCTTGTAAGTTTCTCAGAGTCACCCGAGAAGGGTGGCAAAACCCAGAGCACCCAGTCAAAAGACAGTGTAACGAATTTATTACACTTTAGATTTTTTTTTTATTGCAATTTTTGTTGAGTTACTTCCCGTTTATGTAATATCGCTGTGACCTCACAACAAAATACTTCTGTTTGTTTAAATTATGTTGAACATGTTCATAATATTACCAATATTTTGACAATTATATCTAATAATCAATTTATACAGTTCGAATTGACAGAATGATAGTGGCCCTTTTTTTTTCTTTTTATTTATGCCTTTGCCATTAACGCTATACGTGATTATGTCACGTGATTTCACATATCCCGTCCAAAGTTCCGAACTGCAAATACCGTATCCTATCCATTGGCTATTGACCAATCAAATGCATATAAATTATTCTAAGGGGTAATAATCGTATTGCTCTGTTTTGACTGGGCAAAGGTTATGTCAATTTATTTATCTATCTATCTAACTTTCTGTCTCACAGTATCGGAACCTTTGCGCCTGGATTCTTTTATTTTCGATTCATCTGTACAACACTTTTTTCGGTGTTGATGACAATCTGGTGGAAAAAGAAGAAAAAAACGACACAAATTCGGACAGAATCAACGGAAATAAGACAAATCAGCCGCACAGTGTACCTAAATAAGACCAAATTAGGCGCACAGATTACCGGAAAAAATTACATAGGCGCACGGGTTCCGATACCTTGTATCTATCGATCTATATATATATCTTCCCGAGGTATTTGAAAGTTTGATATCATGCAGTTTCTTTAATTTAATTAGCTCCCGTAATGTCTGAATGTTATGGGTTTTAACCCCGTTGCTGCTGCATTCACTTTGCCGTTGAAAATCAAAGTATTTACATTCGAGTTAAAAGGATCGCAAATGAGATATTTTAATCTTTGATCACCGATGAAGCTATTAAAATCTAAGATCTTTTAGTCAGATCGCTCCATCGGATGTCTGATAAGATTTTTTTTTTTAAGCAGGAAACATCCAAATAGGAAAAATACAGTTAAACCAAAATTCAGACATATAATAGCAGTGACATTATGATTTTTTTCCGACCATCCTACTTTTCAGAAAAGTTTGTTTAATTTTATATGCAGACGAATTTATGTCTATTGCAAATTATGTATACCTTTATATGGAGACGATACTATAATCTTAGCAGAATTCATCAAAGATTTGTAAAACATTTTTTATTATATTTCATGATTTCATGATTACTGCAATCTATGGAAACTTTATTATTACTAAAACTAAAATACTTATATTCATTTCTTGGAATACACGAAATAATAATCGATATGGTTATATTTAATAATCTTTAATTAGACCATCACTATAACAAACCTTCTTGAAATAATATTACCCGAAACATCTTTATTATTATTATTATTATTATTATTATTATTACACATTTTTCAGATGCTCGTGTGTGTGTTAGTGTGTTTTTGTGTGTGTATGTGTGTGTGTGAAAGAGAGACACAGACAGAGAGAGGGAGGGAGAAAATCTTCTGATTATATTATTTCAAGAATGTTTGCTTTTATATATATATATATATATATATATATATATATATATATATATATATAAATATATATATATATATATATATATTCGACAGGATAAAGAGAAACCAAATTAAACAAACATACAAACAGACAGATAGACTGATAGTTTTATAAAGATGAGAAAAGATGAGAAAAGTGAAACCAATCATACAAACATACAGACAGGCAGATAGACTGATAGTTAGTTAGATAGATAGATGCATGCGAAAAGGAACGCAAATAAAGTGATTGCAATTTTTATATAAGCTTCCAGGTTAGATTTTAACAAAGCCCGTAAATAACTTCAACCTGAGATCCCCCACCCCACCCCTTCAAGTATTACGAAAGCGTCAACTGCCGTATAAAATATGGCATGTGACTTTGTAATCGGGTCCGGCGCATTAACTGAAAATTTAATTATAATTTTCCACACACTAGCTTTTACAGCCGGATTTGTGCAGATAATTTCCTTCTTACGACGGAAGCAAGAGAAACATGACCACGCTCTGGGAGCACGCGAGGCCCTTTTCAAGGTTTATTTTCTTACACCATTCAAATAGTTTGTCTCTAAAATTTTCTTCACCGGTCTCATTGCGGAAGCGTAAACACTAATTGCCTCCACAACGGGTATAGTTACATCTCACAACGCCTAGAGGGATAAACCAACTTTAATCAACACAAGCTCGTTGAACAATTAAGTGTTATTAATGTTTGATCCCAACATTACCTCGAACAACGTGGTTAGAGTTATATATTAAAATCTAATTAATATGTCATCTTATCCAGAAAATGAAAGGCAAGCATATGCATTTATTAAATTGTATCGGTCCGCCTGTAATTACAAAATTACACAAAGACGCAAACATAATGGATGTACAGTAAAATATTGGCTAGTGGCACATTCTAGTACAAATAAAGAATAAAGTTCTGGTAAAAAGCATGCATTTTCGATACATAAGAAACTACTTGACATGAAATAGTATTGACGTGAATTAACTATTAGTGTAATAAAATGATCAGCTATACAAAAAAGGTTATTTGTATAACATTTACCATTTTGATTAAGTAAACTATAATTGATCCAGGTCACTTTTTTATGCATAGTTGTCACGATCATTTTTATTACAAATTATACTACTACTACTACTACTACTACTACTACTATGAACGGAAGGAACAAAAGGCGTTAACAAAGTAATGTGACCTTGTCAGAGAACATGTTAAGGTTTAAAAAAGCAGATTCAGATCGTACCAATTTTCACGTGGTAGAAGCTAGGAATATTAATAAAGCTTGGTCTACTGTCTAGAATGGCTTATCCTCTTAACGACGTGTATACAGTGGACGATCCTTGAGATCTAAGGACACAGGAAGTGCCCCAATCTCAGAGAAAAACAGACTAGCCAAAAGAATACCGTCAAGAAATGGTGGAAGAAGAAGATTAACAACAATAATAACAACAAAAATTGGAAGTAACGACTGGACTTGGGTGCCCTCTTGACATGTGTCACATATATGATTTTTATCCACACTTTAATATTCGTTCTGAAAAAAATTACCCCCCCCCCCCCCAAAAAAAAAAAAAAAAATAACCAAGTAATTTAAATAACTAAGTAAGTAACTACGTTCAAATCAGAAGTATTCGTGGGGATAACATTTTA
>JAQPZY010000870.1:285000-300000 GCA_029931535.1 Margaritifera margaritifera
TTTGTTTGCATTTTATTTTTCGGCATACGTTTCGGATGATTTCCCCTGAATATTACTTAAAGATTTATTTCGTTACTTTGAAAGAGTGATTTCGCGATACAATATTTGATTGGCTTGTAGTCCCAAGGGATAGATTTAAGTTCAGACCAGTTTTCATTCCCTTTGTAATAGGCGTTCGCTTTTTTGTTGGTCAACTTGTCCTCAGCATTCTCATCTATGGTTTTGTCATTGACATAAGTCCCAGCATTAACCAAACTAAGGTACTTGACTTGGTGTTTGTCCTTGTGGCTTTTTTAACTTTAAGAGTATAAACTATCATTAAGTTGGGCTGTTTTTTGCTTGTCGACAGATATGTGTCATATCATACCATAACAAAATCCATTGCAACAATTTTCTAAGCTTATTATTTCAGATGAAAAAATAAATTACTTGGGTCAAGAGTTTTGATACGGAACCAGGGATACAAGAAATGATTGGTGTGCATCAGAGACGCGCAACATTTTGGTTTGGTTGGTATTAGCCCACTGTAATGCATTTTGCCAATAGGATTTGATTAGTTTTGTCGGGCAATCAGAGTAAAGTATCGTGCCTAAGTACACAACACGGCAGCCGATCCGGACTGACTTGGGAATCGGACCAGGCACTCGTACGTAGGAATCCATCACGCTAATCAATAAGCTACATCGCCATCTAAAAATAAGTCATCTTGCATTATTGTTGTTTATTATTTATTTATTTATTTATTTACGACACGGGATATTTGAAATCATTCTATTTGTAGGTAGTCTGTTTCTCCCATACATTTTATGCGCATCACGGTGGATTACCTCCTCTTACAGCTTGGATAACGCGACTGCCACTACAAGTTGAACTCTTCTAGAAATTTGCAGAAGGCTTTTGCTCGATTTAACTTTGCTTTCGAAAGAATTTGTCAAAAGTAACGGATAATATCGAGAAAGTAATGCTTACGCTAGCAGATCTATCGCTGTCATTGTAAATCACTGATCTTTTTGTCCAAATTCATCGCTGAAATAACAGAAATTACTTTTCAAAACGAGGCTGACACCTCGAACTGGTTGTGCAGCCATTGGTGTTGTTTATGACGTTGTCTGGGAAGCAGTTTGCCATACACTTGTAAAGGTAGAACTAAACAGGTTCGTATTATTGGCAATGTGGGTAAAATTTTAATACTAGAAGTATGGGTAAGTTATCGCACAATATTTCCTTCATTCGCTAGTATAAACAATCCCAGAAATGTTTGGATAATCACTACATGTTTCATGACAGAATTGAAAGATACGAACCAGATATCACCTCTGCAATCCTCAGATCCTCGTCAGTTGGATTTACTTGCATATGAAGACAATGAAAAAGCTGAATTTTTAAATTCCTATTTTAAGTCAATATCGACGATCGATGATCAAAACCAGGCCTTTCCAGAACTGAACCTTAGAACCTATAATGAACTATCGATTATTGAGGTTAATGAACAGGACTTTTTGTATGCTATAAAACTTTATATGTCGAAAAGGCGAGCGATCCCGACGCCATTAGTCATAAGATGTTTAAACATGTTTCTCAGTCAATGCAAAAAGTCCTATGCAACGTGTTCAATAGATCTCTAGAGGAGAAACTTTTCCTAGCTCATGGAAATTAGCTAATGTTGTTTCAGTCTTAAAAAAGGTGATAAAAGTCTGGTATCCAACTCATAGACCTATCTCACTCATAATCGGCATTGGAAAACTGTTTGAAAGGACTGTGAATAAATATGTTTATAACTTTTTTCATGCAAATACTCTTTTTTAAAAGCATCAACGTGGCTTCTTACAGTCCAACTCAACAGTGTTTGAATTGATTGAGATTTATCGTACTCTTTGTCTAGCAAGAAAAATAAATGAATATAGTTGTATGGTATTCTGTGACCTAAAGTGCGACATTGAGGACTTATCTTCAACTTGAGGAAACATGGAATACATAAGGATCTACATGTCTGGTTTGAAAGCCATCTTTTCAAACGTGAGCAAAGAGTTGTTATTAAAGATTCGTTATCTAATGTTAGTAAATTAAACGCAGTAGTGTCCCAAGGTTCAGTATTAGGCCCTTTATTGTTCTTGGTTTATGTAAATGATATTGATGAATCAATGAATTCCCTTACTAGTCCTTTGTAGATGAGTCGTCATTATACTATTCATCTTCTAGCATTGCTGACATTAAACTAACCATGATTTGGAATAATTAAAGTGATTGGTCAATGATTTGGAATAATTAAAATGATTGGTAAATGATTTGGAATAATTAAAATGATTGGTTAAAACAGTGGCTTACGGCACTGAATGCTACGAAAATGGAAGTAATGTTGACTCCAAAAGGGTAAAATATACAAGCACCTAAACTATTTTTAGACTGCAGTAGCCTGCACTTTGTTAATTCTAGTAGTCACCTTGGTATGACGATTCAAAAAGATTTTAATTGCAACGAACATATTGAAGATATAGTCAAAATATGAAATAAAAAATAGCATTGTTGGGAGCTTTAAAGTTTAAGCTTTTAAAAAACAACTCTTACAAAATTGTACTTTACTTATATTAGACCCTTATTGGAATATGCCCATGTAGTTTGGGAGGGTTGAAATGGGGTGAATTCGATTAAAATAGAAAGAGTACAGCTTGAAGCTGCCCGCATTATCAGCCGTTTATCTTGTTATGCAATATTTAGAACAGGTTTTATTTCCTTGAGTGGAAGAAGAACCAGTAAAAAAAGTAGTAGCTTTCTATCGGATTATCAACGGTGATATCCCACTATTTGTTTTAGAAATTGATTCCCCTTATGCAAGGGAGATAAACCGATATCCATTGCGTAATAGGTCTGACATTGTTTTAGTCTTATGCAGGTATACTCCCTATAGGAAATCATTTATACCATACATTGTTAATTTGTGGAATAATCCTTCAGATGATATACGTCAAATTACGTCGCTATGGGAATTCAGAAGATCATTGCTTCCCTACAATTAATACTTTCAAAAACATTTGGCATGGTGAAAGAAAATTTTCGATTATACGCGCAAAGCTGAGGAATAATTGTAGTTCCCTACGGCAGCATCTTTAAAGAACAGGCTTAAGTACCACTCCCGTCTGTGTACTGGAGAAGGCGCCGAAACCAATGAACATTATTTCTTGTCATGTCGCAGGTATGTTAATCAAGGACACATGTTATTATCTTAACTAAATCAACTGAATTTAAATTTGGATTTATTATTAAATGGAAATCCAAACGTGAAAGAGCAAAATCAATTTATAGGTTTGGCACTACCAAAAATATATTAAAACTACGAAACGGTTCGATTCCAACAGTGTTTATATCTTTCCCGGTATCTATGACATAGGATTTAGATTCTTCTCTGGTCTATCTTCTGTTTTTTTCTTTTCTCCCATTTCTCTTTTCAATATCGCTATTATAATAAGTATTTATGAAATTAAATTTGTACATATATGTAAGCCATCTTAAAACATTTTGTATTAGAAAGTATTCTTTGTACGGGAAAGGCGATAATAAGTAGTTAGACTTTTTAGCCGATCCAAATTACATTGCTTGTAATAAAGATATGTTTAAACCATTAGTAGTAATATGTGGCACTTGGGCGTCTAACGGGAATTAACATTACGCCGTAGGTTTACGTTATATGGCACTTGGGTGACAAGGGGAATTTAACATTACGCCTCCATGTTGAAAAATGAGTGTGGGTGTGTATAGGGTTAGACTGAAAATGTAATGTAAAATAGTACTATACTATCCAAAACTTAGTGACCTACTATCCAACACTTAGTCATCAACTATCAAACACCCCTCACTATACTATCAGCAAGCTGAGTTGATAGACGAAAACACCGCACTAACTATCCAACGAAAAGGGTAGGATGTAAAAGAAGGAACACGAAAAAGCACAAACATACTATCACACA
This sequence comes from Margaritifera margaritifera, assembly GCA_029931535.1. NCBI lineage: Eukaryota > Metazoa > Mollusca > Bivalvia > Unionida > Margaritiferidae > Margaritifera > Margaritifera margaritifera. The sequence continues at coordinate 288,963 of JAQPZY010000870.1, forward strand.
CACACACACAAAGGTAGGAGTGTTTATACTTGCATATACACAAACATATTATCACACCACGCCAAAGCAAAGGGTAGTAGTGTTAATATACACACTATTATCAAACAAAGGGGATTTTAAGTTTGCTTCAGATTTGTGGAAGACATACACAAACATAAAAAACACACAGTGGCAACGGTTTTCAGTAGTATATATCTTTTCAGAGAGATTTGGGTGGTCCTGAACATGGCCGTTGGGGTGGGTTAACCAAAGAGGGTTAACACATACCACACCGATTCACAGTTCTTCTTTGCAAACTTCTCCTCACAGCCGGTCCATAAACTTATTCTCTTTTGAGGCATCCTTTGCTTTCCACGTAGATTCGTCTCTTCCAGATAGCTATATCTGTGATGTGTATGATTGCCCACGATGCCTTGACATACACGGGTTACTCTTAATCATACAGCGTGCTTGAAATGATAGTATAGGATTCAATACTTATTCACATCTTGTCTTGAGAATATGTGATACAATCAGCCAACGCAGGACCGGATCGAAACGGATTGGAATGGTACACGAATCAAAACACATGTAACATAATTCAGTCAGGGCATGATGTCTCTCCTCAAATCAAAATACAACGGACGCGTGACGTCACTTTCAATATATAAAGTCCATTTTCATCTTCTTTCTTTGACTGTCTTTCTCTTTTGAATTTTCATAACTGGGATGGGTTTTTCATCTATTGTTTCTTCTGTTTGTCTCACCTTCTTGAATTTCTTTACTTGAATGGGTTCTTCTTCTATTATTTTCTTTCTGCTTATGAACAACGCTCCTTCTCCTTTTTTTCTTTTTTCTTTTTGGACATTGATAACATATATCTTGTCTCTCTTTTCTCCTGTCTTAGATGTTCCTTTTCTTTGACATAAGGCACATTCTGGAGCCCCAATGTCAGTTCTCTTGACAGACATAGCAGATATCTTGACCTTTATCTCGAGCTGAGTAGTCAGAAGTCTTACTGGAAGTGTACTTCGAATGACTCTCTGTAAATCTCTGACGAGAAGTGCGATCTGTTGTGACTCTTCCATCTTCACAGATTGAAACTGAATGAGTGTATTTTCTTAGGGTGAAGGAGTCTCTCTATATATACGGATTGAGTGTATATCCTAGTTAAACAAAATTTGAATCATCATGAAAAGATCCAAAATTTATAACAAGAAACCATAAAAATCCAAGAGACGACTACTTTCGGTGTCGCCTCATACGATCAGAGAAATATTGACAGAAGTTCACCCGAGCGATTGTGAAGAAGACGTGAATGAGCCTGAGCCAATACCATTTGCTTCTACCACAAGACCAAGAGGGTCAAGATCCGCAAGGAAAGAAAGTCGTTCGGCAGCTCCTGAAGATTATTTTTACATTCGACCTACCCAAAAAGTGACTTCTAGAAATTTTAGAACGTTCAAGTCTCAAGTTCCAGCAGAGAAAGAAGCTGTTTTCATTACGGAAGAATCTGAGTCAATGTTAGAGAAATTGAAACGACAATACCAGGCTCAGGATCAAGATCGTTTGAGAATATCCATCACTAAAGACAGTTTGAAGTCTCCTGTGTGCATCGAGTTTAGTACACCCGCAGAATTAACTTCTTCCAAAATCATGGACAAAATTCAACACGTTCAACATTCCAAAGACGTGTTGACATCACCGATGGAAAAGATACTCGTCACATGACACGTTTCACCTCAAAGAGACAACAGACAACGCAAATAGTTTTATCGGTGGATCAGCTTCTCAGTACCAAGACAAGTGTCGTCCAGATTAACAATCATCAAGATAAAAATTCTTCAGCCCGTTCCATAGTAGTGGCTCAAACTCATGCCGAGAAAAACGATACAGCAGAATGGAAAAGATTATGGAGAAACATTCGACTATTGGTGAGACCCCAATAACAAAAAGAAGCAGAGATTCTTTTGCAGCAAGCTGGCATTTCAAAGAGACCGTGTGTGGAGTTCCTGAAATGCAAAACCTTCAAGACTTGTTGGCACCTCGTTAAACGTTAAAAGTATACAATCAAGTGGTTCGTAGACTGAATTTCCCAGACGGAAAATAGATTCACGTTTATCATCACCATGATCATTTCGATACTATTACAATTATCACACGATTTCTTGGATGCAGTTACTATTGCGACAAATGTGACCAAGGATTTAACAATCGGGAGCAACATATTCATTGTGGAGAGAGATATATTGGGTGTTTAACTTTAACTTCCAGACCTCGCATTCCGGAAGGAATAGAAAGAATTCATTGCTCTACTTCCAAGTGAACATTTGTTAGTCCAGTCTGCTACAAAAGACATCACGGGATATTTCAGGGCTCTCGTACTCTTTCTGATTATACCGAATGGATTTTAGATCCCACCGACAACAAATTGGAGCGAAGAGGAGGTACATCGTTACGGGGACTAGTATCGATCGCTACAGTCATGGCTCACAATTTCTCAGGATACGACGGACAATTTCGTTAAACATTTTATTGATAACATGGAACCGAATTTCCAACAATCACCATGAACGGAGGCAACATAATTATCATGAAACTGGGGAACCTACAGTTTAAAGATTCCATGAGTTATATGGCTATGCCTTTGAGAAATGGCTAAAGCCTATTTTCCACACATTTTTAATACCGAAGTCAGTCTACACGTCTTGCTCCCGCAATTGCCTGAAGTTTGCTACTATGACCCCGACGGTATGCGAACAGAACAACGAGATGCTTTCTACGCCTGTTACCAAACTCACTCTTCAGACCCTTTTGATTTCCAAAAAGAGATATTTTACAACGTTCTTATTGAGAATTTTGACAATTATTTCTGGATCAGGGAGGTATAGATTCCATGAAGGAAGCTTCTACCATTGCCAAAGCGTGTGGATTCGTCTACCGAAAGAAGTTCATGCATGAAAATAAACTTGCCATCATACAACCATAATCCTATCTCTCTGTCAGCCAAAGCTTTGTATTGGTTGCATTACTTGTGTGAAATTCAAGACAATTGGATACAACATGCTAGAAACGGTGGGGAAAAGAAAATTGTAACCCTTTCCGTAGATGGCTGGGATTTAGAAAACACACAAACGGTCTACCAATTTCAGGGATGTTTATTTCATGAATGCCCTATTTGTTTTCCTCAACGAGACCTGAATAAATTATTTCTCAGAGCTCACCTTAGAAGACTTGTCGACCAAACATATCAACGACGTCAGAATTGAGAAAGTAAAGGATACTAAGTGATAGAAAGGCGGAAACAAGACTAAGATCGACGTTTGAAAACAGATCCAGAATTCAAACGTATCGTTAATGATTACGATGTTGTGGACATCGAACCTTTAAATCCACGCGACAATTTGTTTGGAGGACGAACCAAATCAAATACATCGATGTGTGTTCCTTGTATCCTTGAGTGTGTAAATATGCTCCAGTACCCACCGGTCATACTGAAATTATGACAGAACACATCGACGTGGAAGACATTCGAGAGTTAGGAAGATTGAAGTGAAACGCAAAAACAATTGCATCCAATACATCATAACATGAATAACCACTAGTACCTGAATGCCATAAAAAAAGACTGATTGAAGAAGGCTGTAGTATAGTTGGAGAGGGAGGTTTTGTGCCAACACATAATAAGACTCTTCTCAGAAGACGCGTTGTCCATGGACAATTCAGAAGAGAACATTCAGAATCTATCATTGGAACTGCGTGAGTGCATGTACAGTGACTTTGTACAGATTCAAGTGAAACCCAAATAACAATTGCATCCTCTACGACATAGACGTTTAAACCATTGGTACCTGAATGTTATATGAGGGTTGATTACTTTGAAAGCGTTCAAATGGTCAGACATTGATCAACTACCCACAACTAAGAGAGTTTGAATGCCGCGACTTGTACCTACAACGTTGGAATACTACAAAGAATTCCAGAGGAAAAGACTTACAGTATTACACAAAAGTTTTCAAAGAAGTATTGCCTCAAGAAGAGACTTCTTCAAGACGTGTGGTGTGTGAGTTAGTGACTGGATTTGATCGATATGATTTTCCAGCAGATTCCTTTTGGCAAAAGTACGACTATTTCTTAAAGAAAAAAAAAACAAACATACATTCCTATGAATGACTAATTTAGAAGAGACTTAATGGCTTACCAAGCTCTTTTAAAAGAACTGATTCCACAAGACGACACGATTCCTTTGAATTTTGGGCGTCGCGTGGTATGTGTTAGTGACTACATATATTGGATTTCGTTTACTAGAAAATTCATTGTGGACAATTTATGAACAGTACATGCAAAGACATAACCACCAAAGCTTTATCTGAGCACGAAAAACTCATGATGAATATAACTTGTTTACCCCCCAATGAAGACATTCGTCGAACTTTATTGACTATTCATAGTTACCAAGAAGTGGGTATAGCAAGTTGAATACACCAACAGATTTACGAATGTAAGGATGTACGTGACTGGAAAAGTCTTTGATTTGATGCTTGAGCACAAGAGGTAGCTGACAATGCCAAAGGTATTGTGTCTGACTTATGAAAGAAAGAAAAATATGAACTTTGTGTTTTTGAAAACAAATTAAAATAAAAAAAATTGTTGTTACACCAGGACAACTTAAACGTGTATACAATGTATAAAATGTCTTGTGTCGTTGATAGAATCTCAAAATTGTAAACACAACTTGAAAGTTATGGCTGCATCCTCCGTTCTCAAAGTGATTGACGAAAAGTTAGATCGTCAAAGCTGGGAGGCACCGTATCTTTGCCATCCCTTTTACATGTTGATTGCTGGATTGAGTGGATCAGGCAACACTGAATTTGTCAAACGTTTGAATGAACACAAATCAAAATTGTTCGATCGTCTTCCACAATGTATCATGTCGTGTTACAAAGAGTGGCAATCGGCTTACACGTTATTGACAGAAGTCGAGGAGAATTCATTTCGTTTGCAGAAGGAATTCCCCACGACGACGATAGGATCGTGTCTGACTTTAGTCAAACACATCTTGCCATTTTCCATGACATGTTAGGAGAAGACGAAGAAGAAATTAAACTTTGGTTTACACGAAAACGACATCATCGTAATGCCAGTACTATGTACATTACTCAAAATTTATTTCAACAAAGTAAAGCACATCGCACTATCATTGTCAATGCAGATTATATGGTGTTCTTTAAAATTCCAAAAATTAAACCTCAAGTTCAAGTGTTAGCCAAACAATTAGGAACACCTTGATTAAATGATGCTTATGACGATGCCACCCAATCGCCACATGCGTATTTACTCATCGATTTAAAACCTACCACTCCGGATTATTTGAGGTTTCGTAAAAATTTGTTTCACGATTGGAGTAAAAAAATAGGTCCAGTCATTTACATGTCACCTTTCTCCTTTTCGTCTGACTAAAAAAAACTAAAACTATAAAAACGTCATTCACTTCTTTTCTTTCTAATAATATTCAACATTACTTTCTTTCAATCTCATCCTTTTGCCAAATATTTTCGTTTACTGTATGCCATCAGTCGCGAAAAAAATGCACAAGTGTGTTCGCATTTGATATAAGCTAGTCTCAAAGAGGTTTACTTTGACATTACGTAAATTACTACAAGGCATCATTCACATACCAAACAAAACGTTTTTTTTAAAAAAAAAAAACATAAAGTAGCTTTGTCACAACTATCTGATCCAAGAATCGATACTCAAACAGAAAAACAAATCATTTCGAAATCAGGTGGAAATGGTTCTATATGAGGTGTCATTATTTGTTCCTCTTTGAGATGGGATCCTAATGCCGAAGCTAAAAAAAGTCAAACAATGTAAAAGACAGACGAAAACGGAGAGGTGTAGCAACTTTACACTAGAAGAAGAAGAAAACCCCAAAGGAAAAAAAAACATCGTCTTCTACTGCTCTAGCTGCTGCCTCTGCAGTCAAAAAAGTCGCCTTGCCAAAGAAAAAAAGTACAAGACAGAACAGGTGTGTAACAAAGTTGACTGGATATGTCCAAATAAAAACGGGCAAGATTTAATCCGTTGAGAACGCAAGTTGTACCTAAAGTCAAGTGGATGCGACGTGCCGACAATCAGTGTAGACGAATTCCGGTATTAAAAAGAAGAAACATGGAATAAGATTCACTTAAGTTGTTTTTCCTCATGAACAAAGATGTCACAAAGTTCACACCATTGTCCAAAGAAACCTTCTTCCAAAAAAAAAAAAAAAAAAAAGGGACTCCCTCTTCGTTTAGTTAAACGTTGGGATATCTTGTCAGCACTTACCAAATCCAATGCTCCGATGCGAAAACAAATCATTAAAAAAAAACTAAAGAAATCATCGATACCGTGTGTGAATGTTGTTTGAACGTTCTGAAAGAAATGGTGCCTTTGACAAAGGTACAGAAACAGCGATTAGGACATCGTCACGTTCTTCGCCAAATGAAAAAGAAATTATCCAACTAAATAAAAAAAAACTGCTCGTTCAACAAGGAGGATTTCTACCCATGCGTATAGAACCTTTGTTAAAAGTAACTGCTCCTTTGTAGATTGTTAGGATCGATTGCTGGACCTCCTTTAGGAGGAGTGACGAGATGATGAAGAAGATAAAAAGGACAAACTTTTCTACAAAGACATCGCACTTGGACCCTTGGATCTCACAGAAGGACAAAAATTAACTTTAATTCCTTACAAACGATCGATGGAACTCCATCGTTGGTATGAACAATAGATACCACATTTACCTCCTAATCCTAATCTCAACCAGATGTCACATTTATAACAAGAATTGCAATCGTCTATGAATCAAACAGATTTGTTAGAAACAGAAAAATCGCAACGGTACAGACAATTATTGCAACGTCTTCAACTATTTCACCAGAAAACTTCAGACGAGACGACTCTTAGAGAAAAACAAAAAGTAGTAGCAGCTCCAAAGAAAATAACAGACACGACTACGGAGATGACAGATAAAGGAGAAGAAGAAGAATTTCAACCTCCATATGCAAAAAAAGCAAGTTGACAACACCTGGTTTGATCAAAATGATGATGGTCACACGCTTGCCAGCAGATGGGAAAACAAAAGAAGTGAACAGAAAAGTCAAACCAGAACACATATTGATCGTTGAACATGTAAAGCATTGCAATCCCAAAACATATAACACGAGCATCGGCAGTCGGTTAACTTATTGATTAGCACCAACAACAGCAACCACATGGAGACACCTTTAGCTAGCATTTCCTACAATCATGCTCATGCTGCTGGCTACGAAGAAATTCAAAAATGTTATCGTGCAGCTAAAACCATACTCAAAAGTTTAGGTCTGCAAAATGTATGACAATGGTTACAAGAACAATCGACGTACACGTTACACATAAACCCATTCGACAAAAATTTTCCAGACGTCAAAGGAAAGTAGCTGGAATCGATCATTAATGGCAAGCGGATTTACTCGATGTCTCTCGCTTAGCGTTGTACAATTTATGTTGCAAATATTTGTTTTGTGTCATTGACGTGTTTTCAAAATCAGCTTGGGTAGTTCTTTTGACTTTTAAAACAAGTTCAGAGTTAGTGAGAGCTTTAAAACTTGTCTTGAAACAAGGTGGTCGGCACCCTCTACGATGGCAAACAGACAAAGGCGCCCAGTTTCTTAACAAAGCTTTTAAAAAAAGAATTGAAAAAGACACATTCATTTTTTAACGACTGAAAATCCTGAAACAAAAGCTATTGTCGTGGAAAGTATTCCAAGAACTATGAAAAAACGTATGTGGAAATATATCATACTCTCAAATATATCGGCGTGTTATCATATTTAATCAAAGCTTACAATCAGTCGTACCATCGTAGCATCGGATATGCTCTAGAAGAAGTGACACCTGAAAACGAAGTGATTGTGTTTGATTGATTGTTTGAAACGTCAAAGACCAGAAAGAAGAAAGAAGTGTTAAACACTGGAGACTGGATTCGCGTTGGAAAAAACACAATGCGCTTTTGATACAGGTTATTTACCTAACTTGGACTAGAGAATTGTTTCGTGTCACATGACAAGTGCTTGGACGTGACCCTCCTGTCTATAAATTGGAAGATATGAACAAAGAAGTGTTTAAAGAAACTTTTACTTGCCCGAGTTGCAACGAGTGACCAAAAAAGATAGCAACATGTACGATACTGAAAATATACTAGATCGAAGAACACATAAAGTGGGAAAACATCGATTCCAACAAGTCAAAGTTGGTTGGAAAGGATATTCGCCCCTTTTCAATTTTTGGATTGCCGCTTTCACAAGTCATCGACTATTAAAAAAAAGTAGAAGTTACCAGCATGCCGTTAAACACAGCTACCTCTCATTCTCAGAGTTCATTTCTTCAAAAATTACAAAAACAACCACTGTGAGTGTGGTGTGGAGAACGTGTCTCAAAGAAATAAATCGTCTTTATCTGCCAAATCTTTCTGGTGTATTCTGTCATGCTTCCCAATCGAATTGAACGAAGGACTAAATTTGATGTTTGTGTACTCAGATGTCATTTAGTACAACGTCGTAGGAAATACAGCGGAGAGTCATTCCTTTCAACGTGGATCATGTAATAGCTGCTTTCGAAGAAGGAGCAAACACGTATCACTTTCAGAGAGAATGTGTACATCCTGGTTATCTTCTTGCCAGTAAATCGTATTTTGAGAGTGTCAATATTAGTATAAAAGGACATCTTGGACAAAATATTATATTCTCGATAGGTTAAGTCACCATGCAACTAGATTTTCGAAAACAATTCTCCAGTGAATTGTAACAGATATATCCTGTGTACAACGAGGACATGGTTTGGGAGATATTAAAATCTGCTTTTTCGTACGGTATCATCTTAAAACCGATGGTCACTCGAGGATTGCATGCTTTTAAAGATGCAGTGTTGACGCAAAGAAAAGAATTTCTCCAAATCATATTCCTCCACAAACAAAGTAGTAAAGAAACCTTGATGAAAGCAGGAAAATTTGTGTTGATTCAAGCAGGAAAAGAAGTCATAGGGCGCCAAGACACCCCTATAAATTCGCTACACATCTCTGGCAAAGGCATTAATTCCTACTCTACGCCACAGCAAGGACAAAGCAGTAAGAGACGTGAAATACTCTTCAGACCTCATAGGCACACAGCCACCCAGAAAAAGAAAATAAGAAGAACAGAAATCAGAGAATTGGACGTTTTGATTGCTTAAAAAAAGAAAAAAAAATGATGCACCAAGATTCTTGCGAATGTTCCAATCAGAACTCAATATGTTTACCATGCCACCGACGATGATGACGATTCAAGAATCCCAACGGATAGAATTTCATCCTGTGTCGTCTTTGACCACCTCAGCGCCTATCAATTTTGATATCAAAGGACAAACCGAAGATTACATCGATCTGAATAACAGTTACCTGTACCTGAAAGTCAGAGTTCTGAAAACGGATGGCTGCAATCCAGGCACCAAAGCCAGAGTGGCTCTCATCGATAATTTCATGCATCCGTTGTTCAGTGAAGTGGATTTGTATTTGAATAATAAACTGGTTAGCAGCAGCATGGCCTCACCGAGCGTACCTGCAAAATCTCTTGACGTACAAATAAGAAGCCATGAACACACATCTGGATGCTTCGGTGGTGTGGAAACCTGACACTGGACAAGTTCAACGACACAGCTTTGACTGCAGATGACGATCCTCGCAATGTTGGATTTAACGACTGCCAAAGGAAAATCAAACAAGGACGTAGATTAGAAAAGATCGATTGTTTACACTTGGACATATGGTTGCAAGACAAGTATTTGTTGAATGGGGTGGATGTACGCCTGAGACTGAATCAGTGTAGTACCCTGTTCCATTTGATGGCTAATGCTAACGAGTACAAAAAGAAAGAAACCTGACTCTAAGTGCGACATGTGGAAGTCTTACATAGGTGGTAAACAACATCAGTCAGACTCTGAGCAGAACGAGAGCCAACTATCCTCTACGACAAATGGAAGTCAAGGTCAAGCGTCAAACGTTGTCTCATTGGAATCGCCAATAATGCAGCTCTCAATAGAACTATCAATCAAAATCCTTTCGAATTCCAACACTCAACGTGTCCAAGATCGAAGTCACCCGAGATGGCCAGATATTGTGTACCGGACCTTTTGTACCTAACTTTACCTAACTTTGCCCAGAAAAATTATTTAAGATCTTACTTGACTCTATTTGTAGCCACATGACAATTAGGAATCAGCAGTAGCTACGGCATTTAGTGCGATGCAGGAGAATATGCTTTGTTTGGCTTTGATTTCACTCCAGACCAAGGCAGCAACAGAGGACATTTCCACCGATAAAATCAGGCCAACTTTGTGGCCAACACAGTGAACATCGTCTTTTATGTAGAATTAAATAATATTCTGGAAATCAACAGTTTGAGAGAAGTGATCCACGACTATTGAGCCTTCGTTCGCACCGCACCCACCCCCAGGAGAAGTCACCAGGGATCCGCTGATCTCAATTGCCTGGCGGTATGGGGTTTTCTATTTGGTTTTTGAAAACACCTTTCGATAATAACTTTTCAAATTACAAATTTGAGCCTTTTCGAGCCACCGTCTAAAATGCAACTCTGAATTTGTGGAAATAATACAAAAGATCACTAAATTATTGAAGAGTAACTTATACTCACAGATTGGCTTACTTATTTCGGAAACATCAAATACACTTAGTACACAAAATTTTACAAACTGAATGAAATAATACATTTTTTATCTTGATTGATTACTACAATTGAAATATGTGGCTAACACATTATCGGCCGTTAGGGACTGCCCGACTTAGAACAACTGGGCAGAATATGACTAAAATTACATCTAAGGCGTTTCAATTGACTATCCTCTGCCGCTTTGTACCCTGGGCATGCCTTTTCAAACTTGGCCTTGACTGGACATTGTGAGTAAATTAAGAAGTGTGCCGTGCATACGTTAAAGCATGGAATGGGTGCCTTGTACCCATTTGACGAGTAATTAAAGCATGGAATGG